>PVIR01009028.1:0-54996 GCA_004026965.1 Petromus typicus | reverse complement strand
TATACATGTGTGCATGTGTGTTTTTGTACATGTGTGAATATGTACACCTGTGAATGTGTATCTGTGGGTGCACGTGAGTATATACACCAGTATGTACTCCTGTGTATGTACACATGTATAATCTGTGAATGTATGTGTCTGGGTACACATATGTGGGTGGTGTGTGTGTGTCTGTGGACATCGAGTCTTGGTGACCTACATTGTCCTCAATGGGTGTTAAAGACTGTGACAGCGACAGGCTCACCAGGCTGTTTAATTCAGAAATCATGACAATCGAAGAAGCTCATCCATTTCATAATGAAGGGAGACCAGAATGAAACTGGTCTATCTCTGTACCCAGGAGACCACTGACCATTCAGATCATGACATCTCTCCTCACTGAGTTGCTTCACAGTGAACACTTCTCTCCCCAGGAACTAGTTCAAGTTTAAAAGATTCTGCGTGAAGCTGAGTGCTTCTTGCTATTCATCATTTTCGCCCAGAACACATCTGTCCCATTATAAAAATGGAGGTGTAATTTGGCACTGGGCCATCCAGTGACTTGATGCCATTTGTACTGTAATTTACAGCTGTCAATTGAGCTGGAACACTTGGAACTGCCCGTGGGGATGTGAGCTATTAATAGCAGGATACATAGGAGCCTAAGTACATCACTGGGATCCCGAAGCCTGAGTTATTTCATATGTGCACTTCTAAGTGTGCTGTCAACCTGAACACTTCGCAGGGCTGCTTCCTGGATGTGCTGCTCCAAAGTCACTGCTCTTCTTCTGCATGATGGCTCAAAACCCTACTCAGTGTGAGGTTAGGAAACAAAGACACATGTGTAGGTCTTGGCTCTTAGGCAAGGTGGCAGATAACTAAGAACGATCAGCGCACCTTCCACACAATGACCAAGTCCTTCAGAGCTCGGCTGCATGGGGGCCTTTTCTGGAGGCTGGTGGTCCTACTCCAGGGTAGGACAAAGTGCACCAGGGAAAACCGCCTGCACTGTCCATGGGCAGGAAGACACCGGGAGTTGGACACTGAGCACTCTGAATGGGGGTGGAGAAGGCTATAAAATAACTTCTCTATCTTGCTCCTAGGGGCAAAAGGCATCAAGCTTTGCTCTGTCCTCCCGAAGTTCTTTTGCTGAAATTCTATCTTGTTTGGATTAGGACATGTGGCCTTTGGGAGGTAGAGCCCTCACAAATGGGTCTCTGTGACTATATGAGGCCTGAGGGACCAGCAGAAGTCACCCCCTCAGAGGAAGGTCCTCACCAGACCCTGAACCTGCTACTGCCTCCACCCTGTGCTTCCTAGACACAGTACTGTGCCTGTTGTTTGTAAATTATCCACCCAGGTACTTTGTTGTGCAGCTGGAGTGGACTGAGACACTTAAGGCAGATTTGTCTGGGGCAGTTCCTGTATAAAGAAGGTGTCCAGATTACAGCAGATGGAGGCTGTTAACTAGAATCTGAGCTTCTTGCAAAAATCTAGGCAACTCTGGGATCAATAAATAAGCTCTTCCACATTAGACATTTCCCTCCAAGATGGCAAAAGACAAGTCACTTACTGTAAGTTGGAGGCAAACTTAAAAAGTTTGAAACACAATTTCTGAAAATTTTCATTTAAATAAGCCATAATGAAAATTTAAGAAATTCACCCTTCCTGATTCTCTGCAGCCTTTTGTTCTCTGACTGACACGAAGGCTGGGCCTTCAGGAACACAGACAGCTATCAGAGTGACAGTGCAGTTGCATGTGTCTCTTGAAGACTAGGTCTGCGCTGGGCAACGAGGCAACTATGCCATATTCATACTCTCAGTTTGCATTGTATTCAGAGATAATATACATGCACCTGTGTGTAACTAATATCCACTCATAAAAATGATTTGCAAAGAAGGACGTCTCATGCCAAAGGCTAACGGCTAATAAACAATGCACCCAGGATTGAAGCTCAGATCTTGGGTTGTTTAATTCCAAGTTCAATGCTCTTAACTGTTAGTGTGACTTAGATAGAAGCTCCAGTGGTGAAATAGGTCAGTGCGTGGTGCTTATATCAGTATGTCTTAGGTGTTTGGTTATAGACTTAATTTATTACCTATTGTAATCTTCGTAGTCTGGGAAGCTCTCACTGGGCTTTGCTAGTGGTCTTCAGACTGGTCACTGAAGCTCCTGGTTCTGCTCTAACAAATCCACCCCATAACTGCCATGTCATTGTGAAGTCTAAGTCATCGTTCTCACCAATGTCCAAAAGTTCTTAATAATTTATCTCACATGAAGGATGGAGTAATGTTACCGAATACGATGTCCAGGGCCCCGTCCTGTAGGCTCATGGCCCTCTGCATACCTGGAGGTCACTTGAGTATCTGATCAATGTTCAAATGACCCTAGTCTCAGACTCTCCTCTGACTTTCTTTTATTTTTTTGTTGAGACAGGGTCTCTCTTTGTAGTTCAGGCTGGCCCTGAGCTCAGCCTCAAACTTACATCACAGCAATCCTCCTGCCTCTGCCTCCCGAGTGCTGGGACTACAGGCGTGAGCCATCATGCTCGGCACTCTGGTATGTGGTACTAATTGCTGCTGGGCGTGAGTCTCCACACCCAGTGTGGTATGTGGTCACCAGGGATCAAACCCGGGTCCTTGTGCTTGCAGGACAGGCACTGGAACCACTGAGCTAAATCCCTAGCCCTTGTCTCATCTACTTCTAAGATGTTCTCCTGTTTGGTAATTGATGAGCATTCATCTCTTAGTCATTTGTAGAAAATACATAAGAAAATAAAAGTGCTTTGACTGAGTTTAAATCTAATCCAGTGACTGCTATGCTTTAGGGGAATAAGAGATGCAGACTTCTTTCCTATTAAGTAACTTTTAAGACACACAAGCTGCAAAAGAGCTCAGTGGTACTGAGTGGACAAAAGCACAAGGTCTTGAGTTCGATCCTTGGTACTAGAAAAAAAAATACAAGCTACAAGAAAAGAACACAGCTTGAAAGAGACTTTGAGAAGTAACAGATCCCGAGGTCCCCACTCCAGCATGAGGACCCCAACTCTCCTGTGGAGAGGCAGACTGAACAGTGTACCACTCACTTCTGCTAACTGGGCTTGGGATCACATGGCTGTGGCTGAGCAGGTGGTGAAACTCAGCTGAACCTCATAAGGCCTGAGACATCCGTCAGTGTTGGGATCTTCGGGAGTTAAGGGTCTCTCACAGGAAAGCGTCACTCAGAGGAACTTCCCCCCACTATCATGTACCCTGTAAATTAAAAAAACTTCATACACAGTAAATCTCTGAACTTCAGAAACCTGCTCAATTAAATGAGTCTGGCTTCTAGTAGAACATTATTAAATCTTGAAGATAGTGAGAAAAACGTCCCCACGCAAATGTAGAGACAAGTGCAGGGCTTGGGGGCTCTCATTTCGATGTGTAGCCCTTAAGTGGGTCTGACAGCTCAATTTTCCAATGTGATATGCAGGAAATATGAAATTAACTCCCAATTACATCTAGTACAATGACTGTGGGCACGGGAGGTTTCTTGGCTGTCATGGTCACTTCCTGGAATTTTAGCTCTAAGAACCCCAAAACTCAACTTCTAGAAAACCAAAAGCATTTTTAAAAGTGCTTTTTCAAAGTCGGAAGGAAGAGCACGGGAATCACTTTTTGTTCCACACGAGTGTTTTCATTGAGCCTCTGCTGATCTGGCCACGTCACAGGAAGTCTACCAGGTCACAGCAGGGTCTACTGAAGCTCAGTGACCACGGGCATCGACCTCAGTGCCCCTTGTTGGCTTCTGGTGCCAAAGAGTGCACTTTGATGGGAACACCAGCTTGGCATTCTGCGTGAAAGATCACACAAATGCTTCCCCACTCTGATACGATCTGTGGCTCATCTCTGTCTAGCACCAGGCTAATGGAGGCTCCTGAAGTCAGTAGGGTCTGACCATTTCCTTTTCCTCCTCACTGCACCCTGGAATACAGACACAGCGCTGGGGGCCACAGAGTGGGTAACACAGTGATGGTGGCAAAGCTGAAAAGCCCGAGGCCTGGGGTGCTGACAACACAGGACCTCCAGGAGTTCTGGCTTGCCTAGGTGGGGACTGTCTACTCAGGAAGAATAAACAGCTGTCCTATTTGTGCCACAAATAATTATGAGTAACCCTTAGGCTGTAGTAGATGGAGCTGGACAGGGACCTAACTACTATAATTAGTGACATCCCACTATCAGGTTCTAATTGGGACCTCATTGCTAAGCGAAGGCAGAGTCCCTGAGGGATCCTCGCCTGGTCTGTCCACTCTCCGGACATGGTCTAGCGGCTGACCACTGGGGACCTAGGAAGCTGATGACTTCATGTCGCTCAACTTAGTACCAAGCTCGAACTGTTTGTGTCCTCCTGGAAGAGAAAAACAAGTCCCTCACACAAGCTGTCTTTAAAGATTCCATACTGAGTGTGGTGTGGACACTGCTGGGAACCTGGTCCTGAGACACCCTCAGGGCTCTGGGCAGGCTGGTGGAGCGGAGCTCAGTCTTGAGAAGCTCCTCCCTCGCAGACAGGCCTGCTGGGCACGAGCCCCTTCCAGGTCTGCGCACAGCGTGTGTTGTCCCAAGCCCCAGTATCAGCCTGGGGTTCACTTCCCATCCCTGCTCCGGAGACCGGGGCCTGGCCCCTGAGAAGGGGTCATAGTCATAGTTAAATAGACTTCAACCGTCATTTGGGTTCAACCGTATTCTTTGGGCTTTAGGACACCCATACAATCTACTGTGCTTTGTAAGCTTGAGACTAATATGCTTAAATAATAAAATAAAGTGTATTAGATAGGCATCACCCTGGTTTCTGATAAAATACACGACTCATAAGTGGATAAAGATATGTTATATAAATTAATACATTGTCATTTATAAGATAGTTTACATCTGTAAAATGTGGGGATTCAAAGAAAGCAACTGGAATGCCTCTCATGCAGTTAAACAATAACTTATTAAAGTTATCAAATAGTGCTTAAAATTCTCTAATTTGGCATATACATTTTACAGGTTGTTTGTCTGAAGCAGAATCCAAATAGGGCCCATCAGTAACAAGCAGTGTTTTGGCTGCAGACCTCAGTGCTCTTTTGCCGGCAGCCCTCTGCTTGGTCTCCCTTTGTCTTGCAAACCTGGTGCACACACGGGCATCTGGCTGAGAGCTTCCTGCAGTCTGGCTGTGGCTGACAGGAAACTCCCCCGTTATCCACCATGCCGCTTATTCCCTCATTTTCCCTAAGCTGAACCCTCTGTGTCTGTCTGGGTCAGTGGGGACTTTTGCTGTATTTTAAAAATATAAATATTTCTATCTTTTTTCTAGAAACAGTGCACACTTCCCCACTTTACTCTTTCCGATAACAACATGTGCTAGAAATCATTCTGCAGTAATATAACGAGAAGCAGCTCATTCCCATTTAGAGATTCATGACACTTTCATGCGGTTGGCCCACAGTTTGTTTACTCAGACACATATCAACAGGCAATTGAGTCGCTTCAAGTTGCATTTTTTTTTTTGGCTACCATAATGTATAATCTTATAGATACGTGTTTTTGCCAATCAAATTAGGGATAGATCTCTAGAAGTGGGCCAAAGGGTAAATTGCAGATGTTATTTTGCTATGTATGTTGTCAAATCCTCCTCCTTAAGGGCTGTACCACTTCGTATTCCTACAGGGATTTTTGGAAAGGCACATTTCTTTGCAGTCTCACCAATGGTTTATTGCCAGACTTTTGGATCTTTGCCCCTCTGATAGTGAGAAATGGTGTTTCAGAGCAGCTTGAATTTGCATTTCTCTGATGACTGAGGCCCGGCTCTTTCCTAGGTTTTAGCTCTATTTTCAGATAAATGCATTTAAAAACATGTCTTAAATTATGTATTTTAATTTAGGCTTAAAGTGTAGGTTGAATTTTATGGTAGCAATTAAATGTACCTCAGGTGACTATTCAGAAAATCTTTGGAAGCATTAATCACAGAATCTGTCCCGAGAAGTCCCCTATGCCTTAGGACCATGTGCTGAGAGATGGGCGTGGCTTGAAGCCCTCTGGCAGATGTGGATCATGTGACTGAAGCATGGAAATCAACACTCCTGGAGACCTTCCCTGTTTCTCTAAAGAGACTCCGTCGCAACATCAGCCTGTGCCTGTTCATCAAGAATGTATTCAAATCAGACAATTTATGTAGCAAAGAGAAAGACTGAAGAAATGCTTTGTTTCAACCCCTTAGAGAGGAACACGTGCGCTCCATACTCTGGGGGCCTCCCAGGTAAAACTTATGGGAGATAAACATTTGCCTCACAAGTTTGTGCGAAGGAAATGAGAGACAACGAGTTCCTAGAGGGCGGGAACACAAGGAACCGGGACCAAGAGAGGAAATGAATCCAGAGGGATACCACCAAGGTCATGGGGAAAATCCCCACAAGCCCTCGGCTCGAGGTCCTGGTTTCTGCGGGACCTTTCCTGATCTTTGTGGGCCACGTCACTTTCCACAACTTTCCGATCAATGATGGGGTTAATCACGTTGGTACTTTCCTGATTTATCCAGTTTAGCACTTCACTGCTCACACCCACTCTGGTACTGATCTGCTCCATCTGCACAGGCTGCTCCCCTCATTCTAAATGCAGGGATCCCCAGTGCTTGAATTACAGGTATCCTCCAAATGTGCTTCCTTGAGCCTCAGAAAGGCTTCTGTGAAGCTTCAATTCCAAGACACGATTCTTGCAAAGAACTGAGGAGGAATCATTCATTTCTTTTATTCAACTCCCTATGAAAGGATCTCCAGTTTGCCTCACTGTGTGGTGAAAGTTATAAAGAAAGTGAAGCCATGCAGAGGAGAAGAAAGTAACAAAAGGATGGAAGATTAACGTTACAAGGAAAGATAAAGAGAGACACATTTGTTTCTTTGGAAAAAAGCAAAAGTAGATTGTGTTCCCACCACTGACCTCATGTGTACTACATTTGTTTTCCAAGTGCACGTACACTTGAGCTTATTTTACTCCTGGAAAATTAAACTTACCTCATGTATTTCTTTTGTGTCTAAACTGCCAGGAAAATTCAATAATTGGTGTAGGGTTGCTTGACATAAGGGTTTAACAGTTTCACTATTTCTGTCTCTCACAAAGATTCTTCCTCTATTGTAGAATTATTTATGAGCTCCTAAAACCCATTAGTGATGGTAGATGTGTGGAAAAAATTATGTACACACAAACACTACCTTCAAATGTATGCGTAAGAAAGACTTGATAAGCCAATAATTTTTTGTCTAAATTAGGAGGAACTAGTTCATCAGAAAGAATGGGAAGAATTCACCAAAAGGGATATGACGTCACCCTTGAGGCCATGACCAAACATGGGTGAGGGCCGAAGATCCTCCTGTCTTTGAAACTGGCAAATGTGAGAGATTTCATACACTGCACAGGGATCTGTACATTCATTCTCCTTTCTTTAGATGACCGAAGAGCAGAGGCAGAAATAAACATTTTGGACAGCTGAAGGAGATATGCGTCTATTATGCAGAAGGACAAGATCAAAAGATACTCCAGCAAAGGATCTACGTGACCAGCTGTGCCACGCTCGAGGTTTCTTACTTTGAAAAGGAATTGAACATCCCTTGTTTATACTGAAAACCACTACATATGCTTACGTTGGGCCATTTTTGAAATCTGCCAAACATATTTCTGAGAATTCTCTCATAAGCACTTATTTTTTTGTTTTAGGGGTTACTTTTTTAAATCGTAAAATGTACATGAAGTCAAACCTAGCGTGCTGAATGTTTTCTGGGGTGCACATCAGTAATGTTGAGAAGTTCGGTACCCACTAAACCAATCTCCCTTTGTCCCACCCTGAGCCACTCTTGTTCTCTTCCTGTGCGCACGGATCTGACCACGCCAGGGCCTCACAGGGGTGGAGTCACATGCCTGTGTGTATGTATGACTGGCCAGGCTCACTTCGCCTGCTCTCCTCGGTGCACGGACCACCCTCACGCATCTCTGCCTTTGCCCCCTGACACAAGCCCCAAGGGGTAAGGCTCCAGGTGTTGCTGCTGCCACAGCTGGTTATAAAGCACCCAGGTGCTGTGCTCCGGTGACTGTCCCTCTGCAGCTGCCCCCACGCCCCAGAGAGATGTCTGAGCTTGGAACATGACGGTCAGATCTATGGTGGGAAAGATCAAGTGCAGTAGCCTCTGATACGGCATTTTAATGAAATCAACCCATTAGTTAATTATGGATTAATTAATTCATTCATGCAAAGAGCTTTCATACAAGACATGTCTATTAAGTGTATCTACCACAGGCAAAACATGCCAAGTACTAAGAAGGACTAACTCATGGTCCTGGTGCAGAGAAACTAGAATTCTTTTTCAGTTAAATCTTTCATTAAAAAAAATGCAGAGCACAAGAGGTTGTTGCTGGATTCTGTGACTAATTGGCATGTTAATTATATGAAATTTATTTGCAAACCAGGCTAGGTAGCTCAGATCTGTAATCCTGGTCACTTGGGAGGTCAAGAGGATCTCACGTTCAAAGCCATCCTGAGCAACTTAGCAAGGTGCTGTCTCAAAATTTAGAACTGAAGAAGGGTTGGGGATGTAGCTCAGTGATATGGCAGTATCCTAGCATGGGTGAGACCCTGGGCTCAACCTCTGGTACCAAAAAACCCATTAAGTTTCCTGAGCTCTGGGGAAAGTCGGGAGAAGGAAGGAGGATTCTCTCAGCTGTGAGATTTCTGCTAACAGAGGACCTAAAAATGCAGGCTCTGAGGAAGGAGACCGGTAGCCTGGTGACCACAGGATGTGCTTGGTGTGGGGAGCTCAACCAGCAGGAAGACTGGTCAGAAGAGGGGGACAGGGATGGAAGGACCTACCAGCATGATGCAGCTAATGAATGTAGCACTCTGAGTGCCGAGGAGCCAGGGAGTTGGTGAGCAGGAGGACCATGGTGAGTGTGGCACCTGGTGGAGGACTCTCTGGGCACGTGCAGCAGGAGAGGGCAGAGGTGTGGTGTGCAGGGTCTGAGCACGGCTGCACCCGTGGCTTATGCTATGGGGTTCCCACTGCCTTCTCTCTCTCTCTTTGTCTCTGGTGTGGTTGTCTATGCCCCAGACATGGAGACAGGCTGGTGTCAGACAGCCCTGGGGAACAGGCAAGAATGCCAAGCCCGGTGGAAGCCATTCAGGTAGACTGAGTCCAGGAGCCTCTTGGTCTATGCAACTTTGAGCACCGCTGTCAGGACCAGAACGGAAGGGGGCAGGCTGGCACAGCAGGCTGGCACGCGCATCCTCGATGTGCTGACACCACGCGCCCTTCCTAGATGTCCATCTGGGGAAAAGCAGTGTCCACGGTGAAGTGTGGCACTGTGTCTGAAGCCACCTGGGGAGTGTGCTGAGGCTGTCACGACGCGAAGCGTCCAGTCAGCCTGTCTCTTCTGCATGCAGAATGTCTTGTGATTAATGGGGGCTGGTGGCCTGACAAATGAGAGGAGGTGACATTATCTGGCTGCTATCTATTCTGATTAAATAATTAATCACTCTCTAATTACAAAGGACACCTCTGTTCCTGTCCCACAGACCTTCCAAAGGATGTGTGGTGGGGGACAGTCTGTTGGAGACACGGGCTTTGCTGTACAGGAAGCCCCGGACGGAAGCACGTGTGGAATCTGCATGTCCCTCTGCTCGGTAATGAGTTCCCAGGGCACAGCAGGTGACAGCTGTTCTGGGAATGGAAAGCAGGAGTGAATTTCAAGTGGTCGTTGTATTCTCTCTCTCAGCTCACCAAGGGCATTTATTGAAGAAGCTCAGCATTGCTTTATCTGAGCAGCAATGTGACACGATGTGTGTGGATAAAACTATTTGCATCTTTTCCTGCCATGACGATCCAGGCCTGGGTCTATTTTCCTCCTCTCCTAAGATAAGCAATTTGGCCGCTTTTGAATTCAACTCCCTGTTACCCTGTCATTTCCTGGCACTACCCCTCCGCTTATAGTACTGAAGTTTCCCAGCGAAGTACATCAGTTGCTGCTCTGCTGCTGGGCCGAACACCTGGCACACATGGCCTAAAGGAGGACAGGATTACTTGGCTCATGGCTTCAGGGGTTTCAGTCCATGGCTGATAGCTTCAAGGCAGACACAGTATGGCAGAGGAGCATGATGGAAAAAAGCTGTTTGACTCACTGTAGCCAGGAAACGGTACAGAGGAAGAGCCAGGGAGGGGGGTCCTGGGCCAGATCAGTCCCCACGGTGACTTCCCAAGGCTCACTCAGTCATCCAGAGGTGTTCTGTGCTGGCGGGTCTTGTTGTAGTAGATAGTTAGGTATCTTATAGACAGTTGGAGAGAGGTGGCCCTGGAGAAATCAGCATGGAGGGTGGCCAAGGAGCCCATTTGAAAGACAACGGGACACCTTCACTGAAGGTTTTCAGTGCAAAAGGAGAGACTACGACATCAGTACAGGATAAATAACAGTGATTGATATTCTAAACAGTTAGCAATTACCTGGGAGAGGCACAGAGGTCTTGGTCCATCCTCCCCAGGAAAGATTCCCAACTGGAAATCCTAGTAGCTTTTGATATGATTTGCTTTCTCACTGAATTTCCCTTTAATCTGTATTAATCTTCTTGGTTGGTCATAGTTTTATCCACCTTTTAAACCTTATTGGTTGGCCCCACTTTAAACACTCCTCACTTCGTGGCTTTGCTCCATATATATCCCCTGGGAAATAGGGCCCCAGGTCCCCACTTTCAGATCCCTCTTCTGTTTCTTAGGCAGGAGCTTTCTCTCTCACTAAACTTTTCCTACTCTTAGCCTCCATTGTCCCTAGAATCCATTCTTTGATTTTAGAAAACACAGACTCGCCATTTGAGTATTTAGCAGGTTGGAAGCTAGGCTTGCTGTCCTATGCCTGTCTCTCAAGCCACCAGGTTGGCAGTGAAGACGAACGGTCACACTGAGTCCCTACATGACATCACACACGTGGCCTTTTCCCAGATCTTTGACCTTCATGCTCCATTTTCTTCGTGGCTTATTCCTTACCCCTGTCTGCTGCATGGTCGCTTTCTTGAGCTGGCCTCCCTGCTGTCTCGCTACCACAGTCAAGTCCAAGTCCCCGCATCCACAGGACTCTCGGGCCTGGTGTTACTCTGCTTCCCTAGATGCCGAGCTCTTTGTCAGTTCAGACTCCGTATGTTAGCCAATAATAAATGTGTATTGACTGAATGAATGAATGTGACTCCATGAATTTTATTCTTTATTCAGTGAATTATTAATTCACTGAATGAATAAGTGAACCACTAAGAGCTATCTGTTACAGAAACTCCACAGAGACTACTGGCTCTTCACCGTGCCTCTGCCACCTATTCAGCCATGCATCTGCCACCTTTCTCTGCTGGTAGGTGTCTGGGGGTGTGGAGAGAAATCTGGGGACCACATTTAGCCTGGTGGGGAGCAAGCCTTTCTAGCTGATCTGACTTTACACAAGTGAGAACTATACACTGACCCTATGAATTCACTGGCATGGGGGATTTTTCTCTTACTGTAGCAGCTGTTGGCTGAGCTCTAGCCCCAGGACACATGGCTGTATGTTACATTATGGTGGATACACAGGCCGTGCTGTGAAGCTGTCTTCTCCCTCCTGCTGAGGAGACATGGAATCTCCATGAGGTCAGGGCCCTCTGCCTGTCCTGTGTACTAATCCCATGACCTTGTTACAACACAGCTCACTTGGAGCTGCTGGGTGGATAGTCTCACTGCAGGGGTAGGATGGACAAGGCGAGATCTCTGTGTCGAAGTGCAGGATCCTATGAGGGTTCTCAAACACAAGTCCTCCCCTCCTTGCCACTGATTTTCTGTCTGGGGTTGGACTTGAGGGTCTGAGTCTCTAACCAGCTTGGGCAGTGTTGACTTGTGGGTTTCGGAGACCTTACAGGGACAAGCACTGTGATCAGGCTGACAGCATGTACCATCCAGCTGGCTTTGAACTTGACCCTGCCACCGATGACGACTGTGTCCACCAGAACTTGGTCCTTAACTCCTGTGTGTCAGGCCTGCTCAGGTGGGTGAGATGATGTAGGAGGATCCCTCTTTCCAAGGCTGCTGTGAACTATGCGAGGTACATGCAGATGGGTGAGGCAAAGAATGGCTGATTAGCACTGCTCTTGGACAGCTTGCATGTGAACGGTCCGAAGCGTGAGTGAGATCTAGCCTAGCTCCTCCACTCACCGTTCTGCCCCAAACCAGTTACTTAGCCTCTCCCAGCTTCCTGGTCTCTATGTGCTGAGTCAGAATCAATGCACTGGCTTCATAAGACCACTGTGCAGACTGAAAGAGAAAATGCCTGTGAGCCTCCGTGACTCAGCAGGTAGCTACCACTAAAAGTGACGGAAGCTGCACGTCAGGCAGATCCGTGCCGGCCATGAAAACCACCAGGGCTGCAAGACTCCGAGCTAGGGAGCTGGCCTTCAGTGGAGCCGCCCCAACAGAACATCGCTAGCCAGAGGCGGTGGCAGAATGAGGCCAGTCCTTCCCAGTGACCGCTACCATCTTTCAAACCACATCCTATTTCGTTGTGCCGCCATTTGGCTGAACTTCTCACCTGCTGCTAATGGCTCCATTTCTCTTATGGCTGGGAGGGACACCTTTGTAAAGGCAGCAGCACCAGAGGCCAAGGGCTAGACTCAGCCCAGGGGGAGACTCCAGAGGGGAGAGGGCTCCCCCCAGTTTTGTTCCAGGTTTCTCAGTTGCAGGTCTCTCCGAGCCCTTTCTCCAAATGGGAAATAACTGGCCTTGTCCATCCTACCCCTGCAGTGAACTCTTCTTTAGTGTTACAAATGCTGCCTGCACCTTGGAGCCTTTGGGAATCTTCCTGGGCTTTGGCTCCCATCCCCGGGAGAGACTACTGGGCATTCTGGAGTGAGAGTTTACTTCTGAATACCCAGGATGTTCCCAAGCCTTTATGAGTGATATCATATTTCCCAGGGAGCTCAGGGGGCACCTGGGTTTGTTTAGACACGTGGTAGTCTTCACTTCATTTAAATAATGCTTCCTACTGCAACTGGCCTGACCTGGTCTTTACTATTTTTGGCTTTAATTTGGTGGTGCTGGAAAAATTATGTGGGTCTGGCCTTCTTATTTGCAACTCATGGTACAGCCCAGTTAATACAGCACCTTCAGGACATACAGGGTTCTCTACAATGCTTGGAGACCTAGGGATTGGGGCAAATATCTGACCAAACCTACATGGGCCTTCCCCCACAACCTGTGCAGAAGAAATAAACGAAGCTATTTCCTGACCAGGTATTGCAAACACCCTCCCCTGGGAGACACCTGGCCTCTACTGAGCAAAGAAGTGTGGTCTGCTTAGGCTGAAGTCTAGAGACCTGAGTTTGAGGTCCCCAAAACTCCATTTGTGACTGTATTTATTTGTATACATGTGTAGTACAGGTGATCACATGCCTTGTGGGGAGTGAGTACCTGTACATAACACACTGTAACTTTTGTTTTCTTCCCCTCATGTCCCCGCTTCCTCTCCCTCCATTTCTACGCCCTTTTCCCATTTGGAGAAGATCTATTCCATCTATGACACAGGGGTGACAGTGGTGGCCTTGCCAGGCTGTGAGAATCTGTACCTATGCCTGTGGCTTTAGCAAGGTCATTGTCTGATCATAATTCTCACGGTAGCCCCTGTACTGAAGCTGCTGTCATCCCATTTGGCAGAGGTGCAAACTGAGGCTTACACAGAGTTAATTGGCTTAGGTGAGCCAGGGTTCAGATATAGGCGACCTGATCACCAGACCAGACTCTATCTCATAAAAGACATCTGCTTTTCCTGGGTATATTTCACTCACTTGCAAAAAGAGCTCCAGATTGCATGAAATCCTTTCTGTTGACCTGCAAGGTGGTGGCCCGAGGTAGGTCCTGTGAGCTTCTAAACACTTCTGCGGGCTGTGTTCGGAGAAGAGCAGAGAGGAAACACAGCTTCTTTCAATCACATGAATTTTTCAGAGGAGGGAAAACAAAGCCCATGTAGGGTAATTTCCTGGCTTGTCTTTCACAAATGAGCTCAAAGAAGGTAAACTTAATGAAGCAACTCAGTTATGACCAGAAATGAGGACAGCCTCTCAGCCTGGTTGCCATGACATGGAGTAGCATTTACCCTGACTGCTATCTCTATCATTCCCTCCCCTGATCAATGGTGGGTTGTCTCTCTTTCCTTGTAAGCAAATGTGATAATGAGATTAAACAATTATGAGCAATATTCCCGATCTGCTCCTTACTGCCCTTGAACTATCATTCTGGATCTGCCAAAATAACTGCTGACCTATCAATAAGGAACAGGGGAGTGCAGACCCTGCCTTCCTAGTGGTACATTCGCAGGACAGAGGCTGATGAGCCTCCTGCTAGGACTTCCACAGACCTCAACAGAACTGAGGCTCGCATAGTCCACACTCATTGTTAAGAAGCAGACTGGGTGAACTCTGCCAGGAAAGGGTACCACCGATGTGGGGAGAGCTGGCAAGGAGGGCCTGCCGCTGCTCCTACTTAGGGAGCAGCCTGTCTACCAAAGCGAAGCCACCTGACATTCACAGTCCCACAGCTGCACTAAATCAAGTAAGTATTTATTACCACTTACAATAGGCAGGACAGTGATCTGCCACGGAGGACACAGTTGCACATACAGGCAAACACGGTGCCTGTCGCCTCAGCTTTCAGATGGTCAGGAGGAGGTGCAAACATAGTGTAGAGTCGGCTGCCAGCAGGACTGTGATAAGCCGGACAAACACAGAGCCCGACACAGTGTGACGGGAGCCAACAAGAAGAGAGTCGAATCCTGACTCCAGTTTAAGGAACGAGGTATGGAATACTACATGGAGAACTTTCCCAGAGCTGTCCTAGTTTTCCATCACTGTGATTGGAGTCCCTACCTACCCAACCAAGCCATAAAGTGAGGAGATTCCCCAGGACCCTTCCCCTCATCCTTTATATCCTATCAAACATCCTCAAGACGGGTGGCCTTTCCTTTGCAGCCTCCTGTCATTCCCAGCAGCCCTGGTGTCCTGGGAAGCTCCCCATCTGCACAGACTGTGTCACCCCAGCCTGTGGGCAGCTCAGGGCCCAGGTCCTCCTTGGGCAAGGCAGGTGCCAGACATACCCTTCAAGGCAGCAGAATAACCAGAATCTCCTGAAAGGGGTCTGTATGGCTGTCTATACAGGCAGGGTGTTTTCTAGGAGGGAGAATGTTCCTTGGAACAAGAAACTGAAGAAATGTGCCTTGGGGAAATGCACCAGAGGGAAAGCAGTCTTCAGTAGTAACTTGTTGTATTGCATGTTTATAGTGTTCTTGGGCCGCATGCACAACTGACACATACTCATGTGACAAATATTTGTAGGGCAGGCAGTGAGTACAAAGCAGCGAGCAAATCTGTGGGATATTTTCCCTGGCAGGGAGCGGAGCATGGAGGGAGGTGTAGCTTTGGCCACAGAATCACATCCTGAGGGAAAGCTCAGCTGTGCTACAAGGGGCAAGAGCCACATGTGCTGCAAGAGCTGCTCGGAGGAGACCTGAGCCATGGGGTCAGGACAATGACAGGGAGGGGTGCAGAGGGCCCAGGCCTGATGGAGAGCTGGACCATGCCCTCATCTTTCAGAGCTGCTGCGCTGCCAGGTCAGTCAGCCTGGCTGTTGCCCGAGCTGTATGGTTACTTAATTCCACAAGCACAGTAACAGCTCCTGGGCTCAGTCCTGTGAGGTGGACAGAACAGTGAGAGGGCCTCCTCCTCTCTGCACCTCCATTTTCCTCTCCAGAAGTTAGAATGCTGACAGCATGACCTCTGCCACCACACCTGCCACCCCTTCACCGGCCACACTCTCAGCCTGCTCACTTGCAGCTCTCCTGAGCTCTCTGCCATGGTCAGGTCGGGCTGCTCACTCTCCTTCAGATGGTCCTGTCTCCCTCTCCATGACTCTGCTCAACACATCCCTCCTTGGAATAACTGGTCCCTTTCTTCCAACTGAAACCCAGCACCCCCCATAAAGCAAACAAGAAGAAGAAAGGAGACAGGAAGGAGGAGGACAAGGTGCAAGAGGAGGAGGAGGAGGAGTGGTCTCAATTTCATCTCTATAAACCCTTCCTCAGTTATCCCTGGGTCCTGGCCATCTTTACACTTGGATTAGTCTTTCCTGACACTTCCAGTCTCCTGCTTTCTTATCCTACATGGCTATGTATATATACGATCTTCCCTTCTGCTCCAAGTTGGAGTTGTTGAAGTTGGAGTTGTTGGAGTTGCATGTTTGTGACATCCCAGGAGTCCTGATGATTTTGGCACGTTTTCCTGTGAAGACAGATTCCTGTGTTTGTGTGGTTCTGCGTACTGTGGCTGGTGAGCCTCCATCTAAGGCTCTGTGCCCTGACTCAGTGGCCCACACAGTGCGACGCCCCCGAGCTGCGCAATGAAACATACGTGTGACGCGCCACGCACGGCACACAGTGATGCGTCATTAGCGTCATACTCTCCGGCCTCTCTTCACTGACTGCACCTCCTGGCCTCTCACCGTTGAGTCTCAAGTCAGGCGAGACACAGGATGTGCAGGACTGCTGCGTAAGGACGGAAGGCCCCAGGGCCAGGCCTCGGCAAGGACAAGGCTGTGGTCTGAACCGAGAAGCGGAGCCCTGGGCCAGGACAGAGCAGGGAGGAGCTGTCACGCCCTCACCCGTCACTCCTCCCTCAAAGCCCCGCCCAGGCCGAGTTGATGGGCACGATGGCAAGGAGTCTCACCCGTACCATGCTGCCCTTGTCCTCCAGGCCACAGCGCCTCGTCCCTGACTGTTCCGTCGGTCCGAGACGGCGTCTGTGACACAGGCTTCACTCCCAGAGGGTCTGTTGGGGTGCAGACGCCTACTACACGGTGCAGACCCTGCATGAGCACCCCCCCCCCCATAAAGTAAACAAGAAGAAGAAAGGAGACAGGAAGGAGAAGGACAAGGTGCAAGAGGAGGAGGTGGAGGAGTGGTCTCAGTCATCTCTATAAACCCTTCCTGTGGGGTCGCCACAGTCCCAGCTCACATCCTGCCCTGGCGGGAAAGGTGGAGTCTGTTCCTCCATTCTCGTCCCCATGACCACGTCTCCAAGCGGTCCTGCTGTACATAAGCTCTTAACCACGGTGTGTGCTATGGAGTTCAACCACACAGAACCCCAAATTACACTCCTGCCCGAACAGAGGAAACAATGAATTACAGAGCTTGCAAATCTCTGGCTAATTACAACACACCCAAAATATCAGGCTGAGCAAAGCCACAGAGAGAAGAGGTAACGGATGGAGTAGCACTGTGTGCCGGGGGAGGAAGTACGAGTGGCACAGATGCAAACCCTCCCAGCCCCCTCGCTCGGTGCCGGAGCCCCACCCCAGCCACTCTCCGGGGCCTTCTGTTTCACGATTCCTGGGTTAATACTTGGCCTTGATGAAATCTGGCTAAATGTGACTGCTCCGGAGACTCCAGAAAGAGACACAGACCCCACACACGAATGGCTTCATGCATCAAGTGTCTGCGGCCTGCGGAGTGGCTCCTCCTCACACGTATGGGATGCATGGACGCTCTGGCTAAAGCTGTTGGGCCTCTTGTCTGGCCTTTACATCAGGACACAAGGGAACATCTGTGCTCAGGGACAGAAGCAAACAGGAGTGAGCACAACCGCTAGACACGGACGCCATTGCGCTTCGCTGACTGGAGACGTCTCGCCCTGCCTGTCCATCAGGCCTGTGACGGGCCTCCTGGGCTGGAGCTGGGCCGTGGAAAGCATGCCTCTCCGCCCTTTCCTGGTAACCACAACTCTAACCTTCTCACTCCTGCTCCAACCCCTAACTCTGCCGCCAAGAGCGGAGCGAGCCCCTAACTACATGGCTTGCAGTTGCCCTGTGGCCCAGTCACACAGGCAATTTTCCCAGACCAGTGGGGCATGAAACACACACACAGCACCAGTGAGGGTTCGCCAACAGCTGTGTACCCGCTCTGAGCTGCTCACCAGCCAGGCTGAGAATCACTGAGGGAAAGGAGGGCAGAGGGCAGAGACGAAGATGGAGGGCTGCGCACACGTAAGGTCCGGGATCCGTCTCCCCACATGCCTGGGGTTCTGTCTGGGAGGCCTGGCAGGGAAGGGAGGCAGGAGAGACAGTGAGAAGCTGCTGAGTCTTTCCCTCTGCCCATGCTCCTCTCCTCTGCTGTGAGATGGCATGTTGCCTGCACACCTGGTGGTCCAGCAGAGGCTGCCTGGGCTCCTGGGACACAGGACATGCCTGGCTGTCATGGGGCTTAGACCCGGGGCCTGCTGTGAAGAGCTGGCCCATGAGATGCAACAAGGCCCACACAAAACTGCTCCACCCCGTCCCATCCTCAGAGGCATGCTGTGGAGGGACAGGAGCCAGTTCCATCCTGCCTCCGGCGTGGCCAGTCCCACTGTGGCCTTCTCAATGGAAATCCAGCCTGTCATGGCCTTAAGGAGATCCAGCAACACTATTTTCTTGTGCATTCGAATTCCGAAGACAGGGCGGCCACTCTGAGGTCTTGTGGAGAGCTGGTCCCACATCATTCTCACTACGTCGTCAAGAAGAGCATGACATGGCAAGTCAGCACAGTTCACACGAGCAAATTCCGAGCTAACTTCAGACGTGGTGTTGAGAGGAAGTGCCTTGTTGACTAAAGAAGTTCAATTTAGCAGGTGAGGTTGAAGTAGCAGGAAGAGATAGTCTTGCTACGAGGTCCTTAAGACAGTCACAGGATATGGGGTCCAGAGCCTCCAGGTAAATACCACGTTATCAAACCCTGTGGCTGTTAGCGTGCAGATGGCACCTGCAGACTGAGCACAGATGCAGACTGCTCTACATCAGGCCCAGGATGATGTGGAGAGAAGAGTGGGACAGGACTTGGCCACAGGCTCTCAGTGCCTTCATGGGTTTCTCTCGCTGGGGCCTCTCAGCATGAACAGGCCCTGCCAGGCTGGCCTAGTGCAGGGTGGATGGCAGCTCTGCCAGCAGAGCGCAGTATGCCCTCGGGGACTGCCAAAGCCCGGCGGTGGGCAAGCTGGTAGATGGTTAGCCGTTCTCCCTCTCCTGTGTGGTGCAGCTGCATGGGAAACGTGAGCATGTGGGCCAATACCCTCACCCAGGAGCTGCTCCTAGGGTCCCCGCTGAGTCCTCATTCAGAGGGTGGAGAGGGTGCTTCTAGCTCCACCCCCAAATTCACATATTGTCAGTCCCTTTATGATAAAGGAGAATTTGCTGGACAAAGTGCTGCTGGGAAGGAAGAGGGGAAATGAGGTGTAGTTCCAAGAGCCTGCTTCTCTGTAGCATCAGATGCAAATCCATCTTGGGGAGCTGATTATCCCTATTTGCTCTGACTGCTAGAAATCTAAACCCATAGCAGTGGCCTGTGCTTTAGTAAACTAGCTTTATTTTGTGATCTCTTCCAGAATTCCTTGTCTTATTTCTTCCTATTCTGTTATATGAAATCTTTCTGGGTTAAAGTTTGGAAAGAATAAATGGATGGACAGGTAGTTGGAGGGATGAATGGATGGAAAACTGTAGAGACAGAAAGACAGATGAGCTGGGGATAGGCGTGGAGGCAGGGAGGGAGAGAAACAGTATAAACGCTACCGTTTATTGACAATGGTGGCAAAAAAGAGAAAAGTTACCAGGGATGAGGACTCAAGGTTAATGATACGTGGTTGAAAATTTGCATGTGCAGGGGTCAGAATACAATGTCCTTTCAATTATGTAAAAAGAAAATGACGAGATTTCGAGGGACTGATTTTTTAAAAGAAGTTTTTTAAGGAACAGAGGCTTTACCCATAAACTATCCTTCTTTTTCCATAATATTTTCATGAGAAATATTTTCAAAATAAGAGATAAGCGCAGTAGTTAACGGTATTGAAGTGAAACTTTAGTTTACTGATTCGTTCTCTGAATTCGCGCTTCTTAGAGCTGAGGAGTCACAAGGCACTTTGCAAATGCTCATCTCACTCCGAATGATCCCACTTCCCCTTACTTGTCTGCTTCTCTCCAGCGTTGCCCTGTCTAGCCTGGTAGCTCGTGGTTTTCCTCTCATTTTGTGCTAAATAGTCCCTGGGAACAAGTACATTTCAGTGTTCATGATTAGCATTATGCACTTAGCGCGAGTGAAGAGGGGAACTCGGGGTCTGCCCCAAGGCAGGCCAAGTTCGTGGCCCTTTTCACGGCATGGCCTATCTGGCTCTCTGCCAGGCTGTGTCTCAGTCTCCGTCGCCTCCCATCCCCTTCCTACCCTGGTGCTGATTATCCTACTACGGGAGCCAGGCTGTAGATAGGCTACCAAGGGCCGCACCTCTTGCCCTCCAGGGAGCAGGTGCACAGGGCACTCCTCCCAGAAAGCTCTCCCTTCTCTGGCTGTGATTTCTTTCAAGGGCAATGGACTGAACGTAGTTTGGGCCTCTTTTCATTAACACCTGTCTGCCCTGAGGGAAGGATCCGCTAGTCTGAGGAAGGGTGTTCTGACTCTGGAAGCAGCTCCTCAGTCTACCGGGCACACAGAACTGCTCCAGCTGGGCTCGCCATTCTGCCTGGAAGCGTGTCCTGAAAAGTGACAACAAGGTGTCCTGGGTGACTGCATGGAGCTTCCGGTCAGCTTCACACCCTCCTCTCTTCCTTTCCCATCGAGATGCCGGTCTTTTGAATCCTGCCTTGTGATTCAAAAACGATCAGCACATAATGATTTGAACATCAAGAAACTGCCTAATGTAAGTCAAGTGATTGAAATAGAGTAGAGACTGGTGGAGTGGGATGATAAAAATTCATACTACAGAGCTCAAGAAAACATGCTCCCTTGAGTATAAACACCTGGGGACTCCCTTCTCAGGGATAGCTCTCTTGACCAACCCTCGATCACTTCTCTTTACACTAGACATCAAGTGCATGTACAGCATTCCATCTCCTTCCCTCAGGGCATCATCCTTTCTCAGGATTCTGATTTTAATTCTGTCTGAGCACATTTTCATTCCTCCCTCTTTCCCTTTCCTCTTTCTTTTGCTTCATGAGAGGGGGAGTTTAAGCCCCAGGTATTTCTCTATAGGGAGATCTGTGGGTTGGGATGCCAGAGTACTCTGAACAGAGCTGCTCTACACTCGCCCTGCCAGAATGTCCCCACAGGAGGACATGTTAGGGATGAAGACCACCTGAGCACCCACAGACAGATGAAGGACCAAAAGAACAGCATCATATTACCTGAAGGGAATGGGAAAATGGGTAGCTGTACTTCTGACTAGCTTTGAACCTAAAAGAATCCATAGTAAGTTTCTCCAGGCATTCACAAATGTTTATCAATCACTGTCAGTATACTAGCCCAGAGCCAGACATCGGAAGCACCACGGTGGCCTTGTCCCTCTGGGGATTCACAATACAGCAGTAGAAGGAAGTGACTCCAACTATGTCCAGTGGGAGGGACTCTGTAGCCTTGACTCCTCCAAAGACAGCCAGCCAGCCAGCCAGAGATTACAGTACTGCAACACTTTCCCGTTGGTCGGAAGACAGCCATTGTTTCTGAGCCCCGCAGGGCCTTCCTCCAGTCCCCAAGACCTCTGCAACACTGCATGGTCTAGAATGACTAGGCATCTCCGAGATCTCTCCAGGTCTGATTACCTTCCATTCTAATGATGGACATCTGTGCCCTATTTTTTTTGTTGTTGTTGTTAACATTTTTATAATTGTTTGGAGTTTTTTTATATTGTTTTTTTGGTATGCACAGAAATAGCAGAAATAGGGAGATATTTGCAAACAGAGCCAATGGTTGTTTGGAGTTTGGTGGTTGGAAGTAACTGTAATCATGGTCAGAAGTCAAAGTATAACAGCCATGAGATAGTCTGCATCTCAAATGATCCAGAGTAAAGGTTGCTGAAGTCAGGGATAAATAATATTTTTATCCCCCTTGACCATAGAAACTAATACATTTTATCAAACTGATGTGTCTTTATAAGACATATTATGATTCTTTGCTTCCTGTCTATTAGGGTTGGTTCAAATCTCCTTCTGAAAACCTCTGATATACTATATCAGGTTTTTTCTACATACATTGTAATGCTTTTTATTTACTCCTTGAATACATTTGCATTTTATGAAACAACCAAAATCAGCTTCTAAATGACAGCTTTTAACAAATGCTTCATGTATCCTCCAAATTATTCATGTCTGTATATTTTGAAGGATACTTTAAATCCAAGGCTGTGAGATGGCACAAGAAAAATACATTTTAAACATGGATTTAGGTATCTGCCACATGTCAGATACTGTCCTGCGCAATTTGTACACATAATTTAATACTCACTGTAACTGCTGTGATGAGGTTATTGTCCTTCCCCCGTGGGGACTGAAGATCTAAGATACTGAATTTTACCTGTCTCATTCCCTGAAGCCTGACACCAACCCTCATCCTTGATCGCGTGGCTCACTCAACATCCTTCTGTCCCCCATTTGCTATAGGTTAAGATCTGAACTAGTCAGAGAAATTGGGAATTAGCCATTATCCCTCCCAGATAAAGATGGAGCCCAAGGCATGATGGGTTGTGATTCTTAGGAAGCCCTGACCAGAAAAAAAGGTAGGTGCCAGGACAATGGGACTCAGCCACCAACGACCAAGAGTGGTTCCCATCGATTTTGTTGTCATAGAGGGTGACTGCTTTTTGGGGGATTTATAATATATGGAAAAAGTTCTATTACAGATGGAGACAGTATAAGCAATGGAAAAATGATTTTTTTTAACAAAGATATTATAAATAGGAAAATGAGTATTTCGACTGGAAAGTCCTAGCTCTCTCTTCCACCCCCTTCGGATGCTTCCTCTCTGTCATGCACTAAGGGTTACTGAAGATTTATGTGACATTTACACACATGGGCTGGTGATATCTTTAAATTGTTAAGCACAGTTTTTCTAAGCAAAGCATATTGTTCTGCTATTAAAGGAAACTGTCAGGCAATTTAAGCAGAAAATCTGACTGAGTAAAATGCTGACCCTACAGAAGGTGCAATCTCGTGATGATTGCTTCTGAGAGTATAAATACCGTCAAAATCTGTCAAACACCTATGAGAATTAAGAGAAACAGAAGCCCAGAGCTTGGTATTCTTAACTGGCAATCTGATCTGGGACAAGGATTGAAGAGTTTGTATGCAATATATACTCCAAAGCCCGCGACTGAGTCTCTCCCAGTACACAGAACTTTGTAACTTAGAACAGAACTCAAGAATGTTAATCTACAGTCATTTGTGAAGAGGGAAACTGGGCCTAGAGAAGTAAGATGAGCACTTAAAGACAGACGTTAACAGGCAGAATTGAAACTCAAGTGTCCTCAAACATGTGGGCTTGAATCTTTCCACTGTCTTTGGCAATGAATGTGTAGTAAAAATGGAGCCCAACTTAAAAATGGGCAAATGACTTGAATAGACATTTTGCTAAGGGAGATGTACAAGTGGCCAATAAACATATAAAAAGATGGTTAACAACACTAATCCGCAGGGAAATGCAAATGGAAACCACAAGAGATGCCCTCACACCATCAGGAAGGCTATGATTAAAAACAAAACAGAAAATAACTGGTTAGCAGGAATGTGGGAAAGTGAAATATGTCTGTACCTGTTGGTGGCAATGTAAAATGGTACTGCTGCTACAGAAATCAATTCTGGCTCCCAAAATATTAAGTACAAAATTTCAATATGGCTTAGTAATTTTACTCTGCATTTTACTCCTGGGCTGCTTCACATTTCCTAGGCATCTTTGTGCTCCAAAGGCTTTGTTTGTTTGTTTTCTTCAAGGCCCATTTTACTCAAATCCCTTAAAGATCCATAAATTTATATAGCTGATAAAGTAAAGGGCAGCAACGGACTGTAAGAGGAAAGAATAGACACAAGTGGCTCAAAAATACTTTTAGGCAAAACCTTAGCTATGCCAAGGTTACCTAGGGCACCTGCCAGACCATGGAGACGCCCAGCCCCAGGCTATGGCATGTGTCCTTGGAGCCCATGCCACTCCAAGTGTTACTTCTCCAACTGGGGAACTTGTCTGCCAACACCCTTCACTGAGAGCTCGGAAGTGCTTCTCTGTGGGGAAGCAGGTTTGGGAGCCTGCTCTGTGGGAGTGGGGGGGGTTCCCCTCGAGAGGAAATAGGTGCCTTCTCTGATGACAGGAACATGTCGGGGTCCCTCTATTTCCTCCTCACACACTGGCTGATACTCAAGATCCTTTTTTTCCATTTTTTCTTTCTTTTGACCTGAGGTTGTGTCACCTGTGCCTTAGAGCACCAGGGAGCATCTGAAGGAAGGAAGGGACAGGCTGGGGTAAAAGCAAGGCTTTCTGAATGCAGACAGTTCTTTCATATTTCTTTTTCCTGGTTGTTGTTACTGTCATTGTTTTTCTTCTACAAATCTAGAGTGTGGTCAGACAAATCTCTTGAACAATGCAGATAATTACCTTTGTTTTGCATCATATATCGTTTTCATTCCATACATTAAAAAATTACAAAACTCCAATGGGTTTCTGCTCTTAACCACCCGCTGGCAATGAATGTGTCTCAACTGTCTTTTTCTGCCCACTCTGTGGTAAAACCCGACGTTTGATCACTGTCCTAGGGCAACCTGGGTCACGCACAAGGGGACTTTCATGCCAGCATGCCCACGGGAGGTCCTGACCTGGGGATGCCCTCTGTGTGTCTGCAAGGTGACTTCGCAGGCCTGGACATGGCAGGAAGCTTTGGCTGAGACTTGGGCTCGGGCAGGTAATGCTGACAGGAGAGGAGATGCTGGGACTACAAAAGGACCTGAGGCCCTTGGAGAGCTGGGGCAGCGAAGTGACTGGGTTTAGTTGAAGGTGGGAAAAAAAATACTGAACTGACAGGTCCTTAACAATCATCTTGTGCCGCTCTTACATCTGACTGAGACCAGGAGAACCTGTCTGTGGCTGATGAGTTTCTGGAAGCAGAGGAAAGACAGGACTCGAGGTCAGTTCAAGGTTCATTTCTGGGTGACTTGGAGATTGGTGACTACCTTGAATAGACACAAGCTCACAAAAAAACAAAGTAAGTCAGATCGAAGACAGGCATGTAAAAGAAGAAAAGCAGAGGGGGCGTCAGTAAAACAAGTATGGAAGGTGACAGCCAGGAAAAACTGCTAAGTAAGCAGGAAAGCCACAGGAAGTGAGAATTTGAGTCTTTTTTTTTTTTTTTAAGGTTTTTTGAGACAGGGTCTCGCTTTGTGGTTCAGGTTGGCCCTGAGCTCAGCCTCAAACTCACATCACAGCAATCCTCCTGCCTCTGCCTCCCGAGTGCTGGGATTACAGGCGTGAGCCACCACGCCCGGCACTGTGGTATGTGGTACTGATTGCTGCTGGGTGTGAGTCTCCACACCCAGTATGGTATGTGGTTAGCAGGGATCGAACCCAGGTCCTTGCGCTTGCAAAACAGGTGCCGGAACCACTGAGCTGTATCCCTGGCCCGAGAATTTGAGTCTTAACTCAATCCCCAATTTAGTGACTGACTTAACCTCCTTCTGCTAAAACACATCATTCTCTTCTCTGCATCAATTTAGTATACATAAGAAATATTCATGGATTTAAAATGTGAGTTCTATGCATTGGTCACTGGGAAAATCAATGTTTCAGACCAACTATGGAGTTGGTCCTACAGACGGTTGGTCATTCATGGCTAGGAATGGCAGAACACATCTGTAATCCCAGCACTCAGAGGCTGAGGCAGGAGGATCTCGTGTTCAAGCCCAAACTTGGCAATTTAGTGATTTAATGAGACCCTGTCTAAAAATAAATATTTCTTTCTTTCTTTTTTTTTTTTTTTTTTGAGATAGGGTCTCACTTTGTAGTTCAGGCTGGCCCTAAGCTCATCCTCCAACTCACATCACATAATCCTCCTGCCTCTGCCTCCCAGGTGCTGGGATTACAGGCATGAGCCACCATGCTTGGCACTGTGGTATGTGGTACTGGTTGCTGCTGGGCGTGAGTCTCCACACCCAGTATTGTATGTTGTTACCAGGGGATCGAACCTGGGTCCTTGTGCTTGCAAGGCAGGCGCCAGAACCGCTGAGCTAAATCCCCGGCCCTAAAAATAAACATTTCTAAAAAGGTCTGGGGATATAGCGCAAGCCCTGGGTTTGATCCCCAGTATTGCAAACAAGCAAACAAATAAATAAAACAAAAATAACCAAAAACTTGAGGACCACTTTACAGACTTATTATAGGGATTAAGTGCCTCAATACTAGGAGATGCTTCATAACAGCTCATAGTACATTGCCTGTGAGATTTGCACTGATGTCTGTCTACATTCCTCTGCTGTACAGAAAACAGCAGCCAGATCACAGGATGGAAGTATACAGAGAGGAAATGATTCCTCCTTGCTGTGGGGGAATTCCACATGGCTACTTCTTCCTGACATCCGTGAGTTGTGACTGGCTGTGGCACCAGGTGACGCCATGTTATGCAGCACAGCAGGACACTGCACACAGTGTCACAAGATTCCGCACTTTGATTAGCTTTCTCTGCACCCTACAGCAATGGACCCATCATGGCTGGTGTGAGGGGACATGAGGTAACAGACACATACGGAAAGCCTGGAAGTGGGGCTTACTGCTCCCAGAAACCTCCCTTGGAATGGCAACGACCCTATGGCATGGAGTTCCTGAAGCCTCCGCCTGTAATCAGCTCATACATGTGTCATACTTCTCGCTGGGACAGATGTCAGCTCTCCAGTGACAGGAACAGGGACAGCTCTGAGCCTCCCGGGGTGTGAGGTGCTCGGCAGGCACATGAGTCATTGATGGGGAAGAAGGAAATGGAGTTGTGCATAATCAGGTGAGGCAAATGGCAGAGCAATAAGGAAATGTAACTTTTAATTATAGTAAACATATAATCATCTATTTGCTTCATCTCCTTTCACATTTGCAATTTTCTATCTTTGTTTTAATAAGCATAAGTATCATGTCTTTTTTTTTTTCTTGAGACAAGGTATCATTATCAAACCAAGCCTCAAACTCACAGCGATCCTCCTGCCTCAGATTCCCAGTGCTGGGAGCATGTCTTTATTATGTTACTTTAACTCCTTTTTGGATGCAAAGTATAAATAAGAAACAAATAAGTGCTAGAGGAGTCTGACAGTGCAAATTCCAGGTAACATACACACACACACACACACACACACACACACACACACACACATCTTTCAGTTCCTCGTGTCAGCCTGCATGGAAGAAGAGCTTCTCAGATCAGATGAGAGTCCAGAGCCACAGCTGACAGTGTCCACTCCTAAGTGGGAGTCAGGAGACGCTAACCAGGAGCTCTAAAACGCTGCAGACACTCACTGACCCTGTGGGCTCTGCCGACCGGTCTGGGTTCAGATCATGGCCTTCCCACTCACTCTGGAATTGTCAGTTACTTCCTGTTCCCGAGCCTCTGTTTCCTTTTTTGTCTGGGGAGGGTTGATCTAAATAGCTCTCACCTCCAGGAATGTGCAAATAATTTGATTCTAGTAACCGTCTTAGTTCCCTCCTAGGGCCCATTAACACTGGCTCTGTCCTTCCTGGACACGGTGCCTTGTGTAGACATGGCTGTGCTGCCGGGAACGTTGTCAGTTGGGAGGAACCGGAGAACACGCGCCCCATCCTCGTGACCACGCTACAGGCTGCGAGAGGGGTTAGGAGCAGGAAAGAAATGGAGTGGCTGCAGGTCCTCCTCGGGGTCCAGACCTACAAACACTCTCTCTCAGCAGGGTGGACGAACCCAGGTCTCAGCCAGCATCTGCCTTGTCAACACTGAACAGACAGAAAAGACATTCTTTCAGAATTCTTAAAAAATAAATAGTGCACCCAATTTCTGTGAGAACTTATAGAAACAGGAACATTTGACATTAAAATTTGGGCCGAAGGGCTGGGGATTTAGCTCAGTGGCTCCGGTGCCTGCTGTGCAAGTGCAAGGTCTGGTATTTGATCCCTGGTAACCACATACCACAATCCGGGTGTGTAGACTCACACCCACCAGCAATCAGTACCACATACAACAGTACTGGGCGTCATGGCTCACGCCTGTAATCCTCGCCCTCAGGAGGCAGAGGAAGGAGGATTGCAGAGTTCAAGGCTGAGTTCAGGACCAGCCTGAACTACAAAGTGACACCTTGTCTCAAAAAAAAAAAAAAAAAGAAAAAAGAAAAAAATTGGGCTGAAACTTTAGACCATTAGTGTGAATCATAAGAGTTAGGGGTTCACACTAAGCTTTTACCCTTCATACACACCCAGATTTACACAAAGACTCACACACTTGTTACATGATGATATATCCACTGAAAATAAACCTAATTCACACAATGGAGCACAGAGACAACAAATACTAAAGGGATGCTTCTAGGGTTGGACATAGTGGGGCAGGTTTGTAATTTGAGCTACTTAGGAGACTGTCAGAGGATTACAAGTTCAAGGCCAGACTGGGCAACTTACTGAGATTCTGTCCTGAAATAAAATTTTGAAACAGGTTGGGAAAGTGACATAGCATCTTCTGCATTCCATCCCTAGCACTCTGCCAACCCCAAAAAGAGGTGTTTCTGGGAACTCCTAAATGTCACGAGCACCAAACCCAGGTGCTTAGAACTCCCTGAGCTGTACATGTTCAAGGTTCAAGGGCTCAGTGTCGGGAGCTGTGGCTTACACCTGACACTGATGTCACGGACCACACGTATTTCAGATGAACAATAAAGCACAAGTCCATCCCGCAACAGGCTGTGTCCAGTAATGTGACTAATGGTGGCAGAGTCACTCGGGCAGCCGAAGGAAGTCTGGGCTGCTGGGTGACGTCTCTGTCCTGGCTGCTACGTCCTACACGTCCCACGTTCAACGTGGATCCTAATGAGATGACAGAGCTGGACAGAACCAGCACTGTCAGAGAACAAGCCAGAGCTGTGACCCGACAGCAGTGAGTGCGTCCTTCGTCTCGGAGTGTTGAGCTGTTATGTCTGCTGCAGAGCCGAGTGGAGACAGCACTATCGTTTCTCCTGTGTCTGCCTCACTTTCTGCATATCCAAGGGCTGAGCATCCTCAACTGTTTTCCTGTCCAGCCCATGTACCTCTTTGTGCTCCCCTCACCCTGCCTCATCAGCAGTATCCAAATATTTCACTCAGAATATGGTATTTTCTGTATTAATTAAAGACTCAGGGCTCAGCTAATGATTTATGTTTCCCTTTCACTACACAGCTGCTTTCGCAAGCTTTCCTCCTCCCCATTGCAGACAGCCTGGAGTGTTCCATCACAGGTGGTTTCCTAGGAAACATGCTCCCCACCAGGAGCCCCAAACTACACATTTCCAATAAGCGTTGGCTAATGAAACAGGGTGAAAATACGTCAGCACTTTTAGAAATGACTCCATTACAGCAGGTCACAATACCACCCTCATTCAGGAAAGACCGAGTGGTCTGCTGACTGTGGGCTTTCCCTAGAGGGCCTCAGCTTAGAGCCACGTTTACTCCTAAGGACTGGCTTTCCCGTCAGACACCGAGGAATTGTAATCCCCACCTCGCAGCGCCTTCTGAGCCCAGAGCCTGGGACCCAGTGTGTTTGTGGCAGAGAGAAGCATGGATGGACAGAACAAAGCCCCGGGCTAGAAGGACCTCCTTTCCTCCCTTCCTCCTGTCTCCAGGGCACAGTTCTTGGAAGTGTTGCAAGGTTAATTTCTAGAAGTGGTTAATCCATTTCTCCTAATATGTTCTTTGTTCTGTTTTAGAAAATAGCAAAGCTCCCAGGCCCCTCCTCCAAAGGATGATTCCACCTTATGGAAAGGCAAAAATTCCTGAAGGGGACTTTCTGCCTTAGCTTCTGCTTCCCAAACCCAAGCTCACTGCAGAGACACCTCCAGGATCCCTGGACAGCAGACCACTGTGGGCCTCGGAGGGGCCTACAGGGACACTGTGGAGTTTTGACCCTGGCTTTCTCCATACGCTAGAGTTTGCTGAAAATAAATAACTCTGTGGCCAAACCAGGATCCTTTCCCATGCTCCCCCTGGGAAAGTCTGAAGATAATGTAGACAGGATTTCATCCAAAATAAAATATCTCTCCGTCTACCTCCCTTTCCTCAAACACTCTTTCCCCTAGACTCTGGTAACTATCATTCTTGTCTTGATTTCTGGAAAGCTGACCTTCTGTAGATAAGTGAGATGATACAGTATTAGTTTTTAAAAATAAAATGTTAAAATAAACATTTTCCTGGCATCTCGGTTGTACTGATCAAAGGGACAACAGGGAACAAATGTCTACCAAAGCTGGTGTTTTTTGGCAAGCTTCAGCATTCAAGAAGGCAGAAGAAGAGACTCTCTTAGCCAAGGAAGAGGTTGTGAGCACCTTAGATCTTTATTCTCTAGAAGACCTAGGAAAGAGGCGAGACCAGAGGAAGATGATAGCATCTGGTTCCTGAAAATGTTGGGGCCTGGGTGCTGGGGTTCTCAGCTTTGGCGAAGATCCATGGCCCAGACAAGGTTGGGGTGCAGAGAGCCACCTGTTCCATCATTCAAACTGACAGTCTGCAGCAGCAGGGACTGTGACAGACTTTGCTCGGTGTCTAGGCACCTCATGAGATGAGGGACAAGACAGAAAGAAATCTCATGCACCCAGAGAAAGGAAGGCTCTGACACAAATTCACTCCATTTTTAAATGGTAAGGAAAGGGTCACTCTCACACATTGGCTCCTTAGGGATGAAGGCTGGTTTTGATGTTTCTGACGAACTGAAAGGCAGGGAGAGTACCCTGGGGCAGTGAACCTATGGCACACACATTATTTTGAGACAAAAGACGTTACACTAAAACCTCAGTATTCAGGTTGAAAATTGGAGTGTTGACCATTTGCTGTAGATAAGTGAGTTTTGGATCGCTGGGTGGCACTGGTCTCTACAAGGTTCACCGACACTGGTAGGTACCAAATCCAGTGCCACTACTCCCATTCTGTACTCGGGTAACTGCTCTCACGCAGAGGTCGCAGCAGCCTCTGTGGGGCACAGGCTCTGGCAGGCAGAACTATCCATCAGAAATGGCTGCCTTTGGTGCCACTGGGTGACATTTTACAGTATGTTGAATCAGACTTGCTCACCAACAGCCATTTCCAGTGTGAGTTACCAACAAGAAAACTGAGGGGAGAGCTCATGTCGCTGTCTGCTCCACATCCTTCCTTAGCTTTGCTTTGCAGAAGGAGGTAATTTCCTGGCTCCCTGGGTAATTGGCTTTGCCAGCAGGATGTGCTGAAAGGAGCTGGAGCAGAGGGCTGCTCTGGGTTTCCAGCACCCCGCTGGGCCGGCTCCCTTCCAGACTGCCCTCCTCCCCTCCTGCCTTTCAGGTGGAGCCTGTGGCCCTGGTTCGCAAGGCGGTCAGCCTCACTTCCCAACTGTGTCTTCCTTCAGCCCCTCTGCACCCTCTGCTTGACCTCTTCCCCTTCTGGAACCTGGTAACCAGTTCCAGGCCCTGCAGGACCTGTGTCTGGAGTACCCAACTGGGAAAGCGACCCCACAGAGGCTGGCTGGGGCTCTTTCTCTACACTGCCTACTCTAGGGTGCGGACTTCAGGGAGCCTGTGTCAGCTGTCAGAGCAGTAGGGTGATGGAGACAGGGGGTCTGCCTGGGAAGGGGCAAGCGGCAGGCCACACAGGACACGCGGGGGATGAGTAAGGACCCTCTCTAAGACCCACGAAGGTCCTGATTCTGTGCACCTGCTGGAGCTCAGCTATCCTGAGAAGTCGGGCTTCTCTTCAGGAATGTGTGAGTCCCTCAAAGACAACCAATTACCAGCCTCCAATGTCTTCTAACTTTTTTTTTTTTTTTTTTTTTTTTTAGGTTTTTGGAGACAGGGTCTCGCTTTGTGGTTCAGGCTGGCCCTCAGCTCAGCCTCAAACTCACATCACAATCCTCCTGCCTCTGCCTCCCGAGTGCTGGGATTACAGGCGTGAGCCACCACGCCCGGCACTGTGCTATGTGGTACTGGTTGCTGCTGGGTGTGGGTCTCCACACCCAATATTGTTATGTGGTTACCGGGGAATCGAACCCGGGTCCTTGCGCTTGCAAGACAGGCGCCGGAACCACTGAGCTAACTCCCCGGCCCCATCTTCTAACTTTTTTTATCTTAAACCTAGTTCCTTAACTATGTGTGATCACCAGAAATATAATCTTGTGCCTAGAGTTACTAAGAAGAGTTAAAGGCAAATGAAAGTTTAAATATTGAGATATATAAAATCAGTAAAATTTGAATCCACAGTACTGACTGCACCTGATGAAGGTGTGTGAGGGCTGCTTTCTGCATAAGGGTGCCTCTGGCCCCTGGCGGGCTCTGTGAGTGCAGTGTGTCTGTGTCACTATGTACCACAAGGAGCCCCACATCAACACTGCTCTTCCCGCCAAACATCTATAGAACTCAACGTGGGTGACAGCCTTGGCCTGCATCTGGTCATTAAGGGAAGCTCTGGTCCTCCCTCAGCAGCCCAAAAGATGTATGTGCCACACAGCAACTGTGCCTGGTGTTCGGTCATGGAGCAAGTGGTCATCCCTCATGTCTCAGTCTCTCTCGTGCCAGAAATGTAACACACAACCTTGGAGAGATAAGATGCAGGCGAGTACCCTGAGCCCAGCCTAACAGGGCCATGATAGACAGTGAGCTGTCCCTGTGGAAGTGGGGTCTCAGGAAAGAGAACTGGGGACATGGAGACAAGCTGTATGCACCAGAGCTGGTGTGGCATTAGTCAGAGTCCGGCAGGCTGCCCTACATTTGCTGAGTTTCATGGACAGAATGTGAAGTCAAATGACTGCTGACTGGTGCCCCACAGTGTTGGGCTCTGAGGTGCAGGAGCAGACACTGGAAACTAATGCTAGGGAAGAACGGGAGTAGATGGAGATTTCCAAGGGAAGTAATCAAATTTCTGCCTTTGTGTCTATTTCAGAGCACAATACAGTAAGTATCATAGCTGTGCTGTGTGCACACAGATGTCTCCACCCTTCCTGGGTGACATCATCTTTAACTGTACAGACACATCTGCTGAGAACCCAGCGGAGACAGAGGTGGATGACAGAGAAACACAACCTCACCATTTTCGGAGATCATTCATTGTGCGTCAGGTTCCTCAGACCACACAGTTCCATGTGGACGCCAGCAATATCTCTCTGTAAGCTCACAGAAGTATTACTTACAATGCTTTTTAAAACGCAAATGTCCCCACAGGAGAATGGGTATGTGATTGTGGTACAGTCAACCAATGTCACCCTCAAGTGATTTTTTTCAGCAGGGAAAATGAATGAAGCACAGCTCCATCTCTGCTAATGACTCTCATGAAAACCACTGAGTGAGATAAACAAGTTACAGAAGATTCACACACTTAAATAGCATTTCTTGGGCTGGGGATTTAGCTCAGTGGTTCTGGCATCTGCCTGGGAAGCACAAGGTCCAGAATTCGATCCCTGGTACCACATAGCATAATTCTAGGCATGGTGGCTCACGCGTGTAATCCCAGCCCTCGGGAGACAGAAGCAGGAGGATTGCTGAGAGGTAGAGGCTGGCCTGGGCTACACAGTGAGTTCAGGGCCAGTCTGAACTACAAAGTGAGACCCTGTCTCAAAAAATATATCATTTCTTAAAAGCAATAAAACATATAGATATGTATTTGTAATACTGTTTATTTTTATTATAACCACTGGTAATAATAAATAAAGGTAAGAGGTGACAGATAACAGGCCCAGGAGAGTGTCAACTCTGGGAGGCAGGCAGGGGCAGTGCAGTGGGGAGGTCGTGTGGTCGCCTATTCTCTCAGCTGTCTCATTTCTTAAGCTGGACGACACCTATGTGGGTCTTATGCATGCTTTATACACCCGGAATAAGTCATGACAAAGCAGTTAACAAATCAGTCATTTTACATACAACTCGGTTTTGCTTAGAAACACTTTGGTGGGTGCAGTGATGCTCCTTGGAGGGCTGGGCATCCCTGGCATAGCCTGTGACCTGGCGAATTCCAGATCAGGGACCTCAGCGGGCAGCTCTCCTCTGGCCACCTAGTCAGACTTCTCCCCAGAGCACACAAGGGAGGCAGAGAGGGCGGAGGGCTAGACAGTGACCTCACTGGGCACTTTCTGAAAGCAGGTGTCACTTCCTGCCTGGGGAGGGGCGCTGCCATCACAACAGAGCGGAGGAGCATGGAAGCTCTGCTGATGCAGATCCCTGCTCGTAGAGCCTGGAGTTCAGGCCTGAGCACGCAGCCAGCCGCTAGAGCACCCAAAGCCAGGTTGCAGAAATGGCCGTCTGCGCCCTGGAGGAGACTCGTTCCACCACGGCTCCAGGGAGACTGTCTGGAGACCCTGGGGGTGGGAAGGAGGTGGTGGTGAGGCACTGGAGCCCAGGAGCCTTCTCCACAGCGTGCAGCCTGCCTCTGCGAGCAGGTGGCTTCCTGAGCCGTCTCCAGCTGTTTTTTTCCATAGGAATTTGGCCCAGCACTTTATCATCGATTCGGAACTGACTACTGACCGTATGCATGTCTGGAAGGGATGTGGGATGCTGGGAGTGGGTGGGGCCAGCAGGCCACTGAGGGTCCTGATCTTTTGCTGCCTCCAGGGCACTGGGCAAGCGACTTCCCTTTTTAAAATCTTGGTTCCTTCAGCTTTAAAATGGGAATGATGACACCTGACTCCTGCACAGAAAGCAGTGACTGTAACTTAGCGGTTGGCAGTATTGTCCCCATCAGCACCTGCAGCCACCTGGCCCTCTACACCCCACCTGGACGTGACATTAGCTTTCCATCACATCTCACACAGGACACTGCCAGACACTTGGAGAGTGGAATTTAATCCACATCTGGCCAAGCTTTCATTGTGAGGGAGCCTGACAGTGTAAGTTTGTCCCCCAGGCCAGGCCCAGGACTCAGAGTGGGCTAAGGCTGAACTCCAGAGTGGTGGCAGCACACGCGCCAGAGCCCAGCATTCCACGAGGCAGCCGCAGCTGCAGAGACCAGGCCAGCCTGGCCTGAGTGTAAGGGCCTCGGACGCCATACCAGGTAGGTATTCTCTGTACCCAGTGGGGGCAGCTGGAGAAGAGCCAGCAGTTGCAGGCCTGTGCTGAAGCAGTGCCGCCCCCTGAGGACAATGTGAGAGACAGCAGTGAGGAGCCAAGAAGGCAAGAGCAAGGAGACAGGTGAGACAGGGTCACAGGACGGCCGCCTGTCCACATGGATGACGGGAACCAGGGACAAAAGCCACACAATGAGTGTGGAAGCTGACTAGATGTGAGCAGAAGAAAAAGGCTGTATGCGAATCTGCCCAGGGTGCTGGCTTGTGCCCAGTGCTAGAGGCCGTGTGGTGGGCGTCACAGCCAGGGGAGAGCAGGAGGAGTTTAGTTGGTCCTAAGGTAGAGCTTGTTGGAAAAACCATAGGACAATGGCAGACACAGATACAAAATGACGCCGAGGGGAATGTGTGAAATAAGAAAGGGAACACTTTCTAGCTCAAGGCTGCACAAAGAAAAAATAATCCTAGAAGATTTACTAGGATGAGAAATAGAACCCTCTCCTCTTCCAGCCTGCTCAGAATACCAACACCACAAAACAAAGTCTGGGGGTGAAAGTAACCCCAGTAACATATTTTGTTGTAGTGCACACCTGATATATTATAATTTCACCTTGTAATGAGCATAATAATTAACCATATTTCTATACCAAGACTTCAAACTGCAGTGGCCACCCAAAGAGCTTATGCTGGCAAGGTAAGTGCTCCCCAGGGCTGTTTGTAACTGGGATTTGGGTGTGGCTGAGAGCTCTGGTACATTCTTACTTGTGGGATGAAAGCCTAAAGCTTTGATCTCTGCAGTAAGAACTGACGACTATACCCAGAGAATGAACTAGCTCAGCACGCCCTCATACAAGAAAGACATGTGGGTAGCCTGCAGGGTTGCATGGGGCACAGGAGCAGGAACAAGACCCCTAGGTTAACTTGGTCACTAACCACACCTTAATCTTCATCTAGAGTTCTTCTTTCTCTTTTTCTTGGACTGTGAATTCAGAACTTCTGTTACTTAACTACATTTCTGCTGGGGTTTCTTTAGCTAAATGGAACATGCATTGGGACATGAGGTAGAGAAAACACTAATATTTTGGGCGTCTGCCCACGAGAGATGCCAGAGGGCTTTACCTAAGGGCTATGACCACAGGAAGCCCTTTTGCTGTGGAGGGTAAGTTCCACGATCCTTGGTAGATGACCCAAACCTCAGATAGTACCTAACCCTGAACACATACACCGAAACTGACTGAACAGCAGCTGGTCTGGTGGCTGGCATGGCCATCAAATGTCTAACAGCTGAGAAAGGGCAGACTGGTACAACTCATGCCCTGGTGAGATACAGCTGGATGGTACGAAGCTTCACAATACTCAGAATGGCATGCAATTCAAAACTTAATAATTGTTTTATTTCTAGAATTTTCCATGTAATGTTTTCAGACTGTGTTTGACTGTGAGTAACTAAAATACTGAATGGTGAAACTATAGATAAAGGGCACTACCATGAGTTAAAGGTTCTTTTAGGTCCTGTGTTATAATAGACACCTAAATCCTATTTCTACTCTGTACACTGGTATATCCACTGGACTCATCTTTATCAGCACAATTTTAAAACAAAAGACAGATAATATACATGCAGGTAGACACAAGAGCTAAGTATGAACCTCCAACCAAAAGCCTGTAGAGTTCAAAGAATAACAGAAAGCCCATGTATCTGACAGAGGGTTATTCCAATTTGCAGATAATTTCTATAAGGAGAGATTTTATGTCCAAATTCTTGATCTCTGCATAAGATGGAGGAGGCACCCAAAAGCATTTCTACTCCAAAGACACTACATTACTGCCACTAATGTAAATTCCCTTTCGGTGTCATTGTGGATGTAATTTACCAGTGCCATCCACAGATTAAAAGCATTAGAAAGAAGCAGCTTGGCCTTTGGAAAATAACCTGCTTCTGCTTCTAGAAGTTGTGTTTCAACTTCTCTTCAAGAGAAGCAGTTGGGTGGCTGTTCGTGTGCAGCCTTCTGCACGGTTTGTACAATCTTGACAGGAGAAAACGCGTTTACTGCCTGATACCCACTGTGAGCACTTAGTAAGTCCTCTGGATGGATGAAACAAATGAGCTAAAGAGCAGCCAGAGTGCTTTCTCCTTCTCAGCAGTTCTGCTGCTTCTCCCCCGGGCTTGGGATGTAACAAACACATATGACCCCAAAATGAGCAGAATCATTACAAATGCAACAACTTTTTGAGCTTCCACACATCAGAAGTGCTCACTGCCTCTTCTCCATGCTTGATCTACTCCATTTCCTCATGAGCCTCCCTCACAGTCCAACTACATTATGCAGAGTGAAGTTGGTGGCCGAGGCCTCTCCTCCGTCTTCTTTCCCAGGAAAATAACTCCCTCCCAGCACAGTGGCACACCATCCTGGGACTGGCCCCAGGCCCTGCTGTCCTTTCTGGGGAAGCCCACACCCTGTGTTTCCTCAGTCTCAGGGCTACACTGGATGACTCCAAAGGGCTCCGTCAATCAAGCCCAACAGCTACATGCTGGATTTTCCATTTGCTTGACTCTTCTACCCCAAGCCTTTCATTGTGTTTGTCCCTGCCTTGTCTTGAAGCACTGAAGCCTTCACTGTTGGAATGACAAGTTGTTCTGGATGTGGTGCCTGAGTCTGTGCCCTTTCTCCTGCAGTGACTTTGAGCTCAAGGCCCTGCGCCCAAGCAATCCTGTCGCTGGTCTCTGCAGTGCCCAGAGTCAGGGACCAAGGGTCTGAGGGTTCATATGGTCAAAAAATGTAAGAACTGGAGAGTTAAAGAGCAGCACGTTGCTGTGCACCTCTCCCTCCAACAGCTCCTGTGCACACAAGGAGACTGAGAACTCTTCACGCCTCACTTTTCAGGCAGGTCTGAGTTGGGTTTGGTGTTAGAAAGAAGATGGAGCCAGACAGCTCTGGGTTCAGATGCTTTTCTCCCTGTGTCATTTCCACAGAGGTGAGGAACTCAGGCTCCTGGAGCCTTGGCTTTCCATCTTAGAATGGGGTTAAAAATAGATGTTTTCTGTACTCGTTTCATCAGCACATATACTTAAAAAAATCTGTTTTCTAAAATTCTTATAAATACTAGAAAATCTAAGTAATTTGTTCTTATAGTAAAGTTCAGGAAATGTAAATTACCATTATAGTAACTATTATAATATCATAAGTAGAAAGAAAAAAAGGCAAGCAAGTGAGCATTTTTCATTTCCCTAGCATAAGCACAGTCTTACTGTATCTAGAAAACAATCACTTTTGCCACAAAAGTAAAGCCCCTGAAACATCTTAAAATGTGAAATTCTGAATGTCAGTCAGGGAAAAACAAAGACCCAAAATACAAGGGGGCTGCTTTTTGTTATGGTTTCTCTACCGTAGAGCTCTTACTGCTGGGGGCTCTTATCACCCCCAGTAAATGTTGATTATTATTAACATGAGAGGACAGCACAGGACAGGAAAAGGAAAGCAGAAATAACCCAGGAATCCTGCCTCCTCCGCACTGTGGGGCCTGTGCACCCCAGCACGAGGGGAATTATGCAGTAGCTCCAACCAACCACTCCTGGTCAGCACTTGTGCAATGCCTGCTATCAGCCCACCCACCCCAAGGTCCACATGTGCTCTGTGTTCACGTGTAGCACAGCAAAATCTTGCAGTTCTGCTGTGACACATCATGTGCCAGCACACAGAGTGTACAAAATACAGTGAAACCTGCTCTCCACACGCTCACGGTCCACTGCACAGAGCAGCCAATAAGCATGTCCTCCCTGTGATTGTGCACAAGGCCTACACAAGGTAAGCAGATGGTGCTCCGAGCAGTCTTGAGGGAGTGGCATCCTGCTTCCACCCAAAGGTGGACAGATAGGGTAGAGTGGGGTGCAGAGCTTCAGCCAGAGAGAAGGGTGCCTTCCGAGGCCCAGGGTGGAGAAACAGCATGGTCAAGAGCAGCCAGGTGGTCTAGTGGCTTGTTTCTTCAACACGTGCTCACAGAACCACTGGAATCTAAATCCTTCAGTCTTCTGTGAGAAATGCAGGTCCTGGGCCTGCATGAGACTTACTGAATAAGGCTTTCTGGGAGAAAAGCCTGGGAATCTGCACACCAAACATTCTCAGGGTAATTTGAGGGGATGGAGATAATGGAGAGATGGCGCACAGGAGGCGGTGGGGCTCAGGCCAGAGTCTGGAAGCCCTAATGGATGCTGGGGCTCACTTGTGAGGGGCATGGGCACTGCTATGCTAGTAAGGGTTAAGGACTGGCTTGGTGGAGGCATTCATGGCTTTCTCACTTCCAGTCTGCATCTGCTGCAGTGAACACTGCATGAGACAGTGGAGGTGTGATTGGAAAACTGTGAATGTTTAAATTTTCAGAAAATATTTATTGCAATAAAAGACATATTGCTATTAATCACCCTCAAAATACTACTCCTTGCTCACCCACTCTTATGCCCTTGTTCTTGCCTCCTTCTGAAGCAGCTGTGAAGTCTTCTGTTGTGTCTTTAGTCGTGCCATTGCAGCTGCCTTTATGTCCTGAACTGATTCAAACTATTTCCCTTTCATGATCATTTTCATTTGGAGAAGAACGTCAAGTTGCATAGTGCCAGGTCTGGTAAATAAGGTGGACGAGGACACAGCATCATGTTTTTTGTTGTTGTTGTTATTGTTTTTTTTTTTTTTTTTTTTTTTTTTTTTTTTTTTTTTTTTTTTTTTTTTTTTGAGACAGGGTCTCGCTCTGTGGTTCAGGCGGGCCCTGAGCTCAGCCTCCAATTCACATCACAGCAATCCTCCTGCCTCTGCCTCCCGAGTGCTGGGATTACAGGCATGAGCCACCACGCCCAGCACTGTGGTATGTGGTGCTGATTGCTGCTGGGTGTGAGTTTCCACTCCCAGTATTGTTATGTGGTTTCTGGGGAATCAAACCTGGGCTCTTGTGCTTGCAAGACAGGCCCTGGAACCGCTGAGCTAACTCCCCGGAACCAGCATCACATTTTGATGTGACAGAAATTGCTGTATACATTAAGAATTGATTTAGCACATCGAGCAAGAGCGCCCCAACAGCACAAGTAAAAACATTCCTATGAGAGAACTTCCACAACTGCTTCAGAAAGGGGCAAGAGGCACAGAATAAATGCGGATGAAGCAAAAGAGAAGATTCTGAGAAGGATTAATAGTAATGTGTCTTTTAATGTGATATTTTTATTTAAATGTGCATTGCATTTTTTGATAAAAAATACAGATCACGAAAGAAAGAAGTGTCATTTTTCTCTTGAGACGGTTCCTCTTGGCTTATACTGAATCCACAGTCTTTTCTTGTAAACATTCCACCTATCACGATTATTTGTTGTGAAAGGCCTTATTGTAATGAGGGTGGATTTATGCTATAAAGGCATCTCTTAGAGCTGCACCTTGACAGGTGACAGGTGAAGAACCTACCTGGCAGGGATCTTGCGGGCACAGGGCGTTTTCCTCCATATTTCAGCTACATCATCATCCAGAAGACAGATCCTCTGCTTTTTTAGTTGCATTCACATTGACAATTCATTGCAAACATTTGTCATGAGATTTGCATTTCTGCACATATTTATTCAGATCTTCTTTCAGTATTCATCCTAGTAATAGCTCTCTTTATTATAGTGTGCCAATAGGTAGCAACGAGTTTACTTCTCACAATTATCTGTCATATAGCCACTGAGATCATGTGCATTTTATACACGAGGAAACTGAGGCTCAAAAACGCTCTGCTCTAGCAAGTGATAGAGCTGAAATCTGAATCCTGCTGATCCCAATCTGACTAGAACAGACTGTGATGCTCTGTTCATCTCTTTTCTCTAATTGGGATAAAATGCACCTGGAATATCCTTAGCAAGGCCCAACCAGGCATGCTGAGAGATGGAAGAAGCTTTAAGAGGTGCAGCCAAAGGAGAGGCCCCGCCCTTGAAAGGAACTCTGGGAACCCAGCCTCTCTCTCTCCTGCTGGTTCATATCTAGGCCACCAGACAAGCAGCTTTGCTCCACTGTGGTCTCCCCACCATACAGTGGTGACTCAACACAGGCCCAGAAGCCATGGCCCAACAGAACATGAGCTGAACGCCCACGACCATGAGCCACAATAAACCTTTTCCAACTGATTGTCTTGGGTTGTGCTTTAGTACCACAAAGTTGACTAATAGAAATCTAACCAAGTAAGTCCCCGATCGCCTCTCCAACTTCCACTTTACAATTCACAGATGCCTTAAAAAGGATCACTTTGAAGAAGAACTGAGTCGGTTCCCACTTGCACCCAACTGAGTTCGGTAGTTCACCAAATACTTTACTGCAACTTTTGGCAAGAAAGTCTGATGGATACCTCATACAAAAAGTTATTTCTGGTCCTATTGGCTTTATGGTAAGAATGACACAGCAACATAAGAATAAGGAGTGTCTGCATTGGCTCCTCCTGGCTTCTCAGGTAGGATTATACCTTCTCAGGCAGGCTGACTCCTTACCTGACTCAGAGGCTCCTTAACTATGAAGTGTCTCAACGTTTCTTAGGAAAAGATTCTGTGATAAAGAAAGATTTCCTGAATTTCATATAAACCTGTTATTCTTGAGCTCCAGGAAGTCTCCTTTCATCAAATCTCCATTAAGATGAAGCACAAACTGTCTTTACTCATGTGTAATACTGTGTATGGTGTTATTTAATATATTTGAAATAACTGTCAGGTCTTCCTTAGTCCTGCCCACTGTGGGCTACACCATTCTTTAGAGTAATTTCTGGCACACAGAATTCTTTAAACAAGAGGTTATAATATTTTTCAGACACTATTTTCCATAGAGTCTTAGCAAAGTTTCAAGAAGTTTTAGTATAATTCTAAGTATCCTTACAGTTTTCATATCCTGTATGATAATTGGCAGACAAAGCCACAGGGCATTTGACTGTACTTATTGATTCTTTTATTTTTGCTATCTATATTGTGATTTTAGTATTCTGACATCACAGATCGATGCCTGATGTGTTTCCAAGGTTTCAGTGTGGGTTGAGAAGGGCTGTTTTGGAGCTAAGTCAGCCACTCTTTCTGTGTATATGAGAGCTGGTGGCAGGGGAGAGTCTTGTGTTAATTTCCAAGCCTTCTGCTTTGTCATCTCTGCTTCCACTTCTCCTCAAGGCTGTCTCTCATTAAATGGGCTGATCTCAGAAGATGTCCTTCAAAAGCTATTTATGCCACAAGTGCAAACCCATTCCTTTAACAAAGTAACTAAAGCACAATAAATGCTGTGATGTCCTCAGACAGAAATAAGACAGATTCAGGCAGATAAAGATGCTTCCCAGGAAAAGATGGCTACAAACTGACAATATATACTAAAGGCAAAGCTACTGAGCATGCTTAATAGCCCTAATTAATGCACAAAATAGTTTCTAAGCTTTTTAAAAGTTAATATTCTGTCCCTTTTAGGAAGGCTGATTTTGAGCTCTTGCTATTTACAGCACAAGGGTTAAGTAAAACACAGATATAATTTTGCTTGGGTATAAAAGATGAACCTTCAACCTTTCTCTCTGCTCTTCCCAACCCTCTCCTTTCCTCCTCTCCTCCTCATCCTCCCCCTCTTCCTCCTCCTCCTCATTCTTCTTCTATGCTGCAGTTTCTTCAGAATCTACTCTTCCCATCTGTATACAAGACTTGGCCAGAATTAGGGCTCACTGTGAGTTTTCAGCAGGCACTGGCAAAGATGCTGAAGAAGATGGGATGTCTCTGCTAGTCTCAGTCACTGGAATCAGCGCTGTGAAGACTCAAGAGAATTATGGAGGCTGGATTGAAAGTGGAATTTTAAAATCATGTCTATAAAAAGTACACAAAGATCATTAGTTGTAAAATTATTTCCTTGCCATCATAAGAGAAACAGCTTCATCAGCTTCTCTGTTCTCCTTCTGTCCTTCCTCAACCCCTCACCTCTGCAAACACCTCTCTTTGTTATGGCTCAGATCCCAAGGCTGGTGACACAACAGCCAGGAAGCAGGTCAGAAGTATGTTAATCAGCCAGGAGACACATAGAGACCACAGTGTGTATAAAAGGAAGAGCTGGAGGGTGCCCTGGACACAGCCCAGCCAAGGCTGTGCACAGGCCATGCGTCACTGGCAGTGCACGGACTGATTACAGGAAACCAGCTGCTGTCCTATCTGTCTTGAAGCCTCAAGTATGATTGCCCACCCTGGAGACAGGGTGCTCAGGTGCCCTCCTCGAAACCGCCTTAATTTCAACGCTCGTGCACATTTTACCCACCCTATTTTGCCACTTCCAGTTAAACCCATGCATATTTATGTGCCAATTATGCAAATCCCAAGATAAAAATGCATTAAGCACCCATGATTTAGACTGGTTAAGTCTATTACATGGCGTAATGAAATTACTGCATGATGTCCAATTTACCTCAACACTTGCTTTCAACTGTCAGTAAGTTATGAAGTCACCAAAAGCAACAAAACTGAGCTCCAGGACACTTCCTTTGTTTGCCCCCATCATGGTACCAGGAAGTCAGAAACTTCCAGACAAACCTTCAGTGGCAGGAAAATATTCCAGAATAGTTTTCACAAGGCATAATGTGACCCAAGTTTGGGAAAGGCAACACATAGTCACTGATGTAAGTCTTCTGATACATTTTTTTAAAAAAATCTACTGAATAATTTTCAATAAGACAGGACACAGTGATGCGGGCACTGAAGGTGTCTCCTCAGTGAGATTCTCCTCTTGCAATCTTACCCAGCCAGGCCTCGTTCCCTGAGTCATGATAACACTGTTGGTTACTGAATTCAAAGGTAATTTGAATTTTCAATATGGAAATAGCAAATTCCAATGTCAGAAACACAGAGATTAAAAAGGAATTCACAGAAGGCATTTTAAACACCCAAGCAAATTCTTACAAACCGGACGGAAATGCAAGCATGAGAGTCACTTGCTACCTAGAGATGTTACATTTGCACATTGGGAGGACTCAGACCTCTGCAGCTCCCACATCCACTGGTGGTGGCTGCCTCCATGTGACACAGACTCTGAGCAGGCTGACCCCCACAGCCCTCCCCCTCCAGCCTGCCATTTTAATGGCCTCAGACTAACTCATGCACCACCTGGTGTGCCTCATTTGCATAGAGAACTTCCTTCTGTCCAAGCCCGGGAGAGTCGAAGTTGGGAGGGTGATGCGCTCAGACCCGAGATCCGTCTGGCACCAGCGAGGGCACAGTACCAGGACTGTGTGTCTGAGGCAATCGTGTCAAAAGCTGGCTAAACGAGCAGAGGTCAGGGCTGTTCCCTAAAGCATACCCACCTCAGCCTGTCTGTAGAGGGAACCAAGAAGCCAGCTGCCTCTGCCACTTTGAGCTGCGTGGAGGCTGCATAAGCATGAGGTGCTATGACCACAGCCCTGGGTCCCAGCGTGCTGTTTGGAGCAAGCTGCCTTCATCTATGGGCCTGAGGAGAGCGACTGGCCCTCTGGGGTCTCAAGAGAGAGCCCCAGTCAGCAGCAGGCCTGGAATGAGAACCTTTGTAACCAAATGTCACTTGAGGCTATCCTTTTAATGAATGACAATCAAAGGGCCAGTGCATGTGACAGAGATAGAGAATCCTCCCAAAGGACATGGGCTTTCATGCCCAGGATCCCACTTCTTGCAAAATGCCATGCTCATTAACTAGCAAGGGAAAGCACTCACTGACAAAAGGGCCTATTTGTGTCCCAATCACTAAACAGAACATCAAAGGGATGAGGTACCTCCAAGCTTCCCCTACTGGTTTTACCTTCACTATTCAGAGAGCACCCACCCCCCAGTTTTGGATTAAGCAAAGTAATATTTGTAGCATTATCTAAAACTTCTGACCCATCCATTTAGAGTCCTATGTGGATTTAGCAGATGTCAATCAGCCTCTCCTCGCCCTAGCTGTGTGGAAATCTCATTCTCAGGGCAGCCCTTTCTCAAGGCAAAGCACACTCCAGCCAAAAAGGACAAGTGCCGTCTCAGGAGGCTCAATCCAGTCCCCACCAACATTTCCAAACACTGCAGGACCAAGTTCCAGACATGAGATCAGTGTGGCGCTCCACGATCTTTCCCGCAGGCTGCCTAGTTTTCTGAGAACACGCTGGCTTCCAGAATGCATTAACCTACTTTCCACAGAGAGGATTTCCCCCGATCCTCCCACTCTCAACAAGAGGAGGAGGAGGAGGGGGGATATTTCCAGTGTGAGCTGGGCATGCTCTTTGCCTTAACCGTGTTACCCTTCCTGCTAAACAGAAAGGCAGCCTGAGAAATTGATACTTCCTGCAAACAAACAGCTCTGGAGGACAGCTCAGCCCCAAAGCGCGAGTGGCTGGAAATCCTGCTAAAATATGGCTGTCTAATCAACCGAGAGGAGCACTCATTTACCAAGATTCCCATTGTCCACGCTGACAGATGGCTCGCTCCCCCTGCTCGCCCCTTCGCCCCCAGCCGTGCTGTCTGGAAGGCAGAACCTTTTCTTTGACCGAACGGGTGCATTCGCCAGCCTAGTTGTGAAATAAGACAAAAGCTCCTCATGCCTCCCTTTCCCTGCTCCTCATCTGCACCTCCAGGCAACATCACAAGAAGCTGAGATTCACTCCTACCTTCGTCCTCATCGGAGACAGGAGCCCTTCCATGTTGCTGGAATCCTCATGCCAGTTTCTCTCTTCTGCAAGTTCCTCTGTCTGCCAGCCGTCCTTAAGCATCCCACATGAAAAGAGCCATGTCGGGAGCTGCTGGTGGCCGCCGGCTCCCGGGGGGCGCAGCTGCACCACACCGGTCTAACTTGAATCCCCAGTGCCCAAAGAGCTCCGCTCTTGGAGAAGTCCGCTCCTCTCCTTGCCCTCTTCCCTGGGCTTTCTTCTCTCTGCGCTCTCTCCTCCCTCCCTCTCCTCCCTCTCTCTCCATAATCTGCCTATAGCTCTCTGTGTACCATGCTCACTTGACAAATGATCCCTGTCCTGGGTATCGCATTGCTGCCAAGAAACGTGGTCTGGACCAAGCCGCAGGGCAGCTCACTCTGGACAGGAGGTGAGGCTGAGCCCGCTGGAGTGTGTCAGAGTCTCCCAGCCCCGCGGCTCTGAGTTTATCCCTGCAGAGCTCCCGGCACCGCTGTGGGCTGTGCTCATTCACTCGCTCATCTATTCACTCATGCAGTCATCCCTCCTGCAAGAAACTGGACCCACAGGATCGAAGCAGTTGACACCGTTTGTGTGCTGAGATTAGAAGTCTCACCACACAGATACTCCTAAACACCCATTTGTTTAGCCCAGTGTGGATGTAACATCTGGAGAGCTAACTGGAATTTCTGTGGTCTGACCAGATGTTTAGAAGCACAGAGGCACAGCTTCTTCTCAGGGAAAGTTTCAAATACAGATTTGTGGACTCCATTCCCGAGTAGCTGAGCACTAAATTGTGTGTGTGTGTGTGTGTGTGTGTGTGTGTGTGTGTAAGCACTCGCATGTGCCACTACCCAGGACTCCAAATAAATGAAGAATGATTGCTTCATTCAACATTACCGGTCACTTGGAAAAAGTATACAGTGGAAGAAAAACAACTTGGATTTGGGTATAATGAAGTCAGAAAGATGAGGTGACCGGGGGCTTTCTCGTGCTTCAGGAGCTCTCTGTACAGGGTGATTCAGTATGTTCTACCTGTTGGCTCCTCACTGGGAGTGAAGGATATTTATACCATTGTAAGGGCTCAGGGTAGGCTCATATACTTAATAGATGTGAATTCACCAATATTTTTCCCTTTTTAATTTTGCACATATTTCATTACATAATGGTTATGCCCTTCATGGGGAGTTGATACATGGACATGAAACCTCTTAATTCTTCTTCCCATCCTCTTCCTCTACCCTCTTTCCTCTTTCCCTCTATTTCTTGGTTGCCTCCCCTTTTACAAAAAATCTATTTCCCTATTGTTATAGCTTGTAGATACTCCACCCCTCAAGAGCCTCGTGCGGCCACAGGTGGGGCTTTTGCAGAGGTGGCTGAGTGTAGAGTATGTGATTCGTGATGCAGTGCTAGGATTAAAGGTGGGTGATCACCAAATCAGCCCACTGATTGGCTGGGCACCTCTCTGACCCCAGCAGCTTGGATACAATTCATGGGACAGAGAGAAGCTTGTCTTGAACCCTCCTTGGTTTATGATCTTTTGCTCACCATGAACTGTCTCCCTCTGCATGGCCCTCTGTTATGTCACCCTGCCTTGCCGCCAGCTGATATCAGATTGAAACCTCTACAAAATGTAAGCCAAATAAACCTTTCCTCCTTTTACACTGGGTGTTGGGTATTTTGTCTCAGCAACATGAAAAGTAACTAAAACACCTATATCCTATTATCTATCTTTTATTCTGTTCTTTATATTTTGAGTTTATATACAGAAAAAACATGCGATATTTAAGCTCATGTATCTGATTTATTTTACATAACACAGTCTCAAGCTGCATCTATTTTCCTACAAATGACTCTAGTTTATCCTTCTTTGTGGCAGAGTAGTACTCCATGGAATATAAATACCATATTTTCTGCATCCATTCATCTGTTTATAGATATGCAGGCTACTTCAAAGGTTTAGCTATTATGAATTATGCTATTATAATGCATGTATCATTGTACTATGATGTCTTCAACTCTTGAATTTCTACTTTTAGTATTTTTGAGAAATCTTTATTCCAATCTCTATAATCGTTGTATTAGTTTGTAACTAGTAGAGTTATCTGGCTGTAACTAGTAACTCTGTAGCCTCACCAGTATTTGTTATTACTTCCTATTGGTTATTCTTTCTGGGATAAGATGGAATCTCAATATCATTTTAATTCATATTTGTCTCATGGCCAGAAATATTGAACATTTTCCCATGTAATAGTTATTGCCCATTCGTACTCTTCATCTGAAAAGATTGTCTATTCATTTTAGTTGCCCATTTCTTGATTGGGTCTTTTATTTTGGAGACATCTACTTTATGAGTTCTTTATATATTTTTAGATATTGGTCCTATGTTCAAAGAATAGATGGTTCTGTAGGTTGTCTCTTCACTCTACTCTGCTGGGTGCTTCTTTTGCCATGTGGACTTTTTTTTTGTTTTTTGAGACAGAGTCTGGCTTTGTGGTTCAGGCTGGCCCTGAACTCGGCCTCCAACTCACATCACAGCAATCCTCCTGCCTCTGCCTCCCAAGTGCTGGGATTACAGGCGTGAGCCACCACGCCCGGCACTGTGGTATGTGGTACTGGTTGCTGCTGGGCGTGAGTCTCCATGCCCAGTATTGTTATGTGGTTACCAGGGATCGAACCTGGGTCCTTGCACTTGCAAGACAGGCGCTGGAACCACTGAGCTAAATCCCCAGCCCCATGTGGACACTTTCTATTTGATGTCCCAGTTGTTTGGCTCTTGATGTTCTGTTGGTAACTGGTACTCTGTTCAGAAAATCCTTGGCCACGTCTATGACTGTGAGAGCTTTGCCTGTTTCGTCTTCAATAGTTTAACTGTTTCTGTTTTAACATTTATATCTTTGATCCGTTTTGATTTTGGTTTAGTTCAGAATAACAGAAATGGACCTAGAGACAATCTTCTACATGTGCATAGCCAATCTTTCCAGCATGATTGTAACAAGAGGCTATCTTTCCTTCAGTGTATGTTTTTGGTCCCTCTGCCAAAGATTAGAGAGTTCCACGTGCCTGCGGTTGTTCCTGCATTCTTTATTCTGTTCCAGTGATCCACATGTGTGTACATGCTGGTTTTGTCGCTGAAACTTCATAATAGAACTTGAACTCTGCGTTGTTATGCCTCCTGTTATTCTCTCATTGCCCAAGATTGCTTTGGCAATGCTGAGTCTCTTTTAGTTTCATATGCATTTTAGGATTGTTTTAATTCTATGAGGAATGATGTTGGAATTTTGACTGGAATTATAATGAATCTGTATCAGTTTTGGAAATCTGACTATTTTGACTGCATTGGTTCTGCCTATCCTGGAACAGGGGAGAGCTTTCTCGGTTATCTTCTTTGATTTGTATTTTTCAGAGTGCTGTAGCTCTCTTCAGAAATCTTTCATTTCCTTGATTGGATCAATTGTCAAGTATTTAATTTTTCTTGATGTTTTTGTGAATAGTCTTGTTTTCCTAATTTCTTTTTCAGTGAGTTCATTATTTATATACAGGAATGCTATTGATTTTTGTGTGTTGGTTTGTATTCCACTATGGTGCTGAATTGGGTTATTAATTTGAGGAGCTTTTTGGTGGAATTTTCAGGTTTTCTACCTAGAAGATCATGTCAACTACAAGTAATGATAATTTGACCTCTTCCTTTCCTATACATATTCTTTTTATTTCTTTCTCTGGCCCAATTGCTCAGGCTCTATAGTTTCAAGTACTATATCAGAGAGAAGTGATGATAGTGGACATATTTGTTTTATTTCTGATTTTAAAGGGAAAACTTTTAGTTTTCCATCATATAATAGAATGTTGGCAATAGGTTCATCATAAATAGCTTTTATCAAATTTAGATATGTTTCTTCTAACTTATTTTTTTCAGTTTTTTAAAATTGTAAATGGACACTGGATTTTGTAGCAAGTTTTATACAAAATTCAACCAACTCATCAAGCTTGTCTGTCTTCTCATTATTCATATCTACCTCTACTCATGTCAGTGGGCTTCTCCATGAGTGTACATCTGCTAGTACAATTTTTTCTTCCAGTCTAGCTACTGCTACAAAGATTGGGACTGTTTTCTGGATAGTCATTATTAACTTTCACTGAAGAAGTTAAAAATCTGTTTGCAGAAGAATTCATTTCCTTCATCTCCATCTTGAATTCAACTCCTGCTCTACTTTTCCAAATCATCGCTTTATCCACCTAAAAGCTTTCCTGTGGGCTAGATAGAAACTCACTCTTCATCCAAGACAGAGCTCACATTCCTTACTCTGCTCTGATCCTGGCCTTGAAATATGGAAATAGGGCCCTATTGCCACTCATGGTCTAGACACCACTCACATTTAGTCTTCATTGTGCTTGAATCCTCAAAAACTAGAACAAGCACTGTCTATTATTTGCCTTTTGACTCTCAATAACTCTATTCACAAGCATTCTCTTTTGTCCAGTGCATCTTCCCAATCTCAGTGGCCATCTCACCAGAATTTCCAGCCATGACCACTTCTCAAAAGTTCTCTCCTTCACCCTTATGATCTTTGGCAGAACTGGTCACACTCTGGCCTTTGATATTCTCTCCAACCGTAAACTTCTCAAAGGATTCCTCGAAATGGTACAGAACAGAGAAAATTCATGGCAAAGTTTTTTTCAAAGATTGTTTGGAGTATAATTTCTCTGGCTGTTTATACTCTAATTTCCCAGTTCCATGTATCTTGGGTAATTCTGTGGGAGTCATTTGACTGACGCTATGAATCTCCTCCCTCCGTTTCCCTCTGCTTTACTCTCATCCTAAGTCACACAGGTATGCTTTGATTCTCTGTAACATAACCTGTTACAGAGAAAATTTTCACTTACTACATGCTAAGTACTCAGTGAAAATTATGATTGAATATCCAAGTGCTGGCACTTATTTGTGTATGAGACCAAAATTTCACAAATTACTACAACCCAAGTTATATGACAACTGAAATATTTTCAGAAGTCTTGCTTTTTAAAAACCTCACAATAATTACATTGGGTGTGGCAGGTACTAATTTTACAAGGTTAGAAAGGGAATCAGAAAGAAAACAATAATTAGTTAACACCAGCATACTTCCAGGGCTTGGGGTACTTTTAGGTGTATCTCATTCAATGTTTGAAGATATATCACTATCCTGAAATGACAGATGGTGATCTGAGGTTCACAGAATGAGTGGCAAATGGCATGAGCTGGCCCTGGTTACTCATACATTGTTGTCCACGCCATTTATGGCACGGCATGGTTACACTCACCTTCTCTGAGTATGACTGACTGACGTGGGCAGTCAAATTGTAACCAGTGTGTTACAGAGAGAAGAAACAAGTGCATCGGTTGACCCTGGAGGAGGACAGAGAAAACTCAGCCTATGGCCTCACGATCAAGCCAGGGGATCACAAATGAGCAAGACCAGCCAGGATCAGCTGATCTCAGTCTTAACTGGCTATACTGTTGACTTCAAAAAAATCAGCATCTGCTCTTGTGTGGCACCAGGATTGTCTTCTATGAAGCTCACAGATGCAACACTCCAAAATCACCGAGACCTTACACGGGTAGAGTAAGAAATGGAATGCCAAACGTGAGTCTTCTCAGCTGGACATCAAAGTCTCTGTGCTGCACTACCGCTCACTCGTTCCCACTGAGAGTGATGAGGAGCTATGTGATTGTTAAAATGATTCTCACTTCTCCAGATGGAAGTCTAAACTCTCAAACACACACCAGCACTTCTGTGTTACTGAATACCAAATACTAACCCTACTGTGTAACACGTACAGTCTTCTACAGTATGGAACAACTGGCAGAAAGAATGAAGTTAGAAACGGTTCTGTTTTGGTTGGTTAGTCATCTCATCTTTATAATCTTTTAGATTCTCTGTCCCATTTTCTAAAGAACAATGATTGCCTAAAGTTATCAGCAATTGGTACAGAAGTTAATTGGAATCTAGCCCCAGGAGACTTCCTCCTCCAGCCGTTCCTGTCTTTTCTTTAAAAAAAAGTCACACAGAGGGAAAAATAAAACATTATTATGGAAACAAAATGGACCTTTACCCGTCTGTGTTTTATGAAAATATACAAAGGACAGGGTGATATTATTTTGCAGTGTTTGAGAAGAAGTATTTACATTGCTTTCTCTTAAGACTTTTTTTTTTTTTCTGTTTAAGGCTGCTTTCAAGAGGGAAAACTAACAGCTGCTGTGTTCTCAGATCATTGCTTCTGTGCTTGCTATGGAGGAAAAGGCAGAGGAGCTACACCCTGGGCAGGGATGTGCTTCCTCACTGCTCCAAGAGGGGGCAGCACTGGCTGCTCCCTGGTCCTCCCCATCCACTTTTCTGCAGACATCGACCTTATGGGGCATTTTTATAGCACCTTCTGCCTCAGTTGAGGTAGATATGTTAAAGTTCCAAAATAAAGAATTGTGAAGTAAATTCTATAGGAAAACACTTTATTGTCTTTTTAGACAAATATGAAGTTGTATATTTTTGGTGTAAAATGTGATAGAGATATATAATGTGAAGTGGCTATAGTTGTTTGTTTTAGTTTAGTCAACTTCAGGGACTGAGACAAGTTTCTCCACCCTGTGAGCTTCAGGCAGGGCCTTTGGCTGGACCTGCCATGCACTGCTTCGGATGGATGTATGCGATGGAAAGTTGTTATTTCACGATTCTCTCCAAGTGTTCAGGATTTGTCAGGCCTTCCATAAAACATCACTTTCAAACATTTCATTTGTTTATTTCATATTTGTCTGCCTAAGAGGCAACCCCAAAACTGCTATTAAACTGTGTCATCATTGCTTCTCAAGAGCTGGTCTGGGAGAAGACAGTGATAAAGATCAATGGAGAGGAGAATCTTCACATTTTCTGCTTCTGAGGCTTCTGAATGCTCAAGCTACATAAATAGAGCAGTGACATTTGTCCCAACGGACCTCTCCTGAACTCCATGGATATAAAAGACTCCATCTCCCATCCCAACCATGTGCCAGCTACCAGGGTGACCTTGGTCTGTGCTGGGCTGTGATGGGGACCTTCCAGGTCACGCACCTGACTTAAGAACCAGTGTGTGACGGATCCAGCTGGGCTGAAGCTTGCAGGTCGTGGTCGTGCCTCCTAAGAACTGCAAGGACTGGAGGTGACTCCACTAAACACACTTACAAGGATGCAGGTTCAGAATTAGTGCAGAGAACTGGACAGCAATGGCACATCTAGGGCCTTGTGCGTGCTGGGACAGGCTGGACCTCTGAGCTACCCTCTCTGAGGAGCCCTCTCTGAAGTTGGCTTTCCTACCACACAGAAAGGATGTTGGAGGGGCTGTCAAGATGGCAGCATAGGCTGGAGAGATGTGAGGTTGAGAAGATTTCAGGGAAAGACTGACCTTGCAAAGGGAGGATAGAGGCAGAAATATGACATTTGAGGGTAAAAGAAATTATATAGATTATGAATACTGATAAATCATCTCCAGGTCATATGACTTCAGATTTTATTTTTTTCTTAATTTAAAACAACTTATACTTTGACCCATTTAAAATCATTTATATGCCATGTACAAATGAAATAATTGAGGGTCATAGTTCCTTTTACAACCTTAGTGGTCTCTTAAAATTTTTATGTATTAATTTATTGTAAAAATCCACGGGAAATTCTTTTTAGTGTATTATGTAAATTCTTATTAATGTATTATGAAAATTCATTGTTTTGTTATTTAATTTTTATTCATTGAAATGGATCAAACCTGTATAGTACTAGATGACTCCTTTAATTAACAGTGGTTGGGTCACCTAAAGCAATTTGGCTTAGAGTATGACTTTGCAGACAATAGCTACACCTCAATATGCATTATTTTCAGAGCTCAGAGGACCTTTTCAGATCAATTGTATATTATAAATTTCCTTGGTCAGTTTCAACCTGAGGCATAAAGGGAAATAATTGCTGCTTTCAACTTCTTATTATGTCAAAATAATGAAATTAATGATAGATATTGATGTACACTTCTTTGAACAGAACCCTGGAATGTACCACTTGGCAGACCACATATTAGCCTTTGTATGTAAGCACGTTCCTTAAAAGAAAGCCTTCCTCCTTTTCTCTTTTTGTAAATAGAAAAGAGGCCCCAGTGCCTCAGGACACAAGTCAGTTGGCATTTGATCAGGCATGAGAAATATTTCTGCCTAAATTCTAATAAAATATAATTGTTTTGGACTCAGAATGTTGGCCTACACCTAAGAAACCAAACTTTGAATGTGAATAGTTTTGACCTTAAACATAATGGTAATGAACCACATTATGGTAAAAACCAAGAGGAATTATGAATATGGAGCATAGCTACAGAAAAAGGGGCTCGATTTAAATTTTGCTATGGTTTTCAAACGTGATCTACCTGGACATGGTCTGAGGAAAGTGGTTGAGCCTCTGAAAGCTAGACCACCAGACTTGCACGTAAGCCCATTTTCTGTATATCATTTCTGGAGTGATCTTAATTATTTCCTAGTTTTCCTTAGCCAAATTCCTAAGCTACTATAGAAGCTCAGGTATGTGGTCAGAAATAAAAGAAATTTGGGGAATAAAACAATCTCCTCTTCTCCTCTGTCCCCTGCCCTTTCTCTGTCTCTTTCTTCCTTTTTTCTTAGGCAATGCTGGATTTTTTTTCTCTCTCCCTCTCTCCTCTTGCCCTCTCTTCCTCTTTTCTCTTTCTGCCTTTTTCTGTCTCTCTGTAGTCCTTATCCCCCTACTGTCTCTTTTTTTCTTATGCAATACTGGATTTCCTTCTAGGATCCTCACACCAGGGTTACCAGGATGCATGGAAGTGAGTACAAAGGAGTATAAACAGACTACTGTGGCCCAGGATGTCTTTTTTCATGTTTTGAATATGTTTAGACAGTTATGCAACCAGAAGGCTGGGAATGAAAGAAAACAATGCCCAGGAGAAGGGAATGCTTTGAATTTGCACTTCTTGGGCCTTGATTTTGCCTGCTTTTTCTTTATTAAACCAAGCCAAGGCCATCCCATGCATTGATCATCTTTTGCCAGTCTGTCTGGACAGGTTTTTCCCAGGCATACGGCTCAAAAACAGCCTTTTGCCCTCATTTTCCTCTCATGTGTGTAATAGGATATGCTTCAAAGCCACCATGGGATCTGATTTGCATGTCTGTTTCCATAAATTGAAGATCCATTTACATAAGGGTTTTCCTTCCTGAGAGACCCCAGAAGAAGAGGTTAGAGATAGATTCCTTCCTTCTTCCTTTTAGCTTGAGGCACTCTCAGGATGTGTGTGCTAAG
>PVIR01009027.1:0-54605 GCA_004026965.1 Petromus typicus | reverse complement strand
ATCACAGCAATCCTCCTGCCTCTGCCTCCCGAGTGCTGGGATTACAGGCGTGAGCCACCATGCCCGGCACTGTGGTATGTGGTACTGGTTGCTGCTGGGTGTGGGTCTCCACACCCAGTATTGTTATGTGGTTACCGGGGAATTGAACCCGGGCCCTTGCGCTTGCAAGACAGGCGCCGGAACCACTGAGCTAACTCCCTGGCCCTCCTGCTTATGTTTTTAGAGGTTCACAATTTAGAGTCCATGCACAGGAGAAGCTAGTAGGCCTCTGATGGGGGCGCCCAAGGTGAGAATGATGGTAATTGCACGACAGAGCAAAACTGCTCACTTCACACCCAGGAAGCAAGACAGAGGAAGAGGAAGGGGCAGAGTTCTCAGTCTCCTCCACAGCCCCGCTCCCAGGGGCCTACAGTGCGCCCATTAGGCTCCACTTCTTAAAGGTTCTGTGAGGTCCCAGGGGCAGGATCCCGAGCACAGAGCCTTTCACTCACGGACCAAATAACGAGGGGAAAACCAATGTGGTAATAATAAAGAAAAAAGAAAACTAAGATTGTGTACATAGGGGGTGGGGGGATGCAGGGTGGGGGGAAAAGAGAAAAATGAGAATCAAGTCATGTCATATTCTGGTACAAACTTTTAATGTTGAATGCGATTATGATATATATTCATAATGTACCAGGAAAGATATTTTTTTAAAAAAAGATATTGAAAGCACAGTGGTTATTTATATTCTAGGCTTTTCTGTCCTCCCAGTTGCTCGCTTATCTCTGAAACCATGTCTGGCAGAGGTAACATGTCGGTTAATACCTATAGAGTTAATGCTGTCGGAATAGCTCTCCCCTTCTCCACGGCTTTCTGTCTCCTCTTCACCATGACACATGTGACACCTTCTGCCTTGCTTCCGTGCGCTCTCCTCCAGTGAGTCTATCTTGTCAAGATAGGCTGTGTCTCCACTTCTTTTCCCTCACCTTCCCAGACCTCACTTGCTTTGTCCATGACCCATGTCACCTCTTCCATGCAAGAAAGTGCTGTTCTCTTAAATTTTTAATGTACTTTTTATGAGGATTCTGAAGGATTTCTCAAACAAGAGAAAAACCAAATAAAGCTCAAATAAATAGCGGTTAAGATTAAGATACTGGATTCATCCCGAAAAACAGGCAAAAAGGCAGCAGAGGAATCAGTGTCAATGGTAACTGTATTGTGGTTCATTCCTGCTAAACAGGAATGGAGACTCTGCCTGGAGACGAGTTCATTTAGCAAGTTATTTTTTTCTTTTTGATGACAATCTGCAATCTCTGGATATATCTTTCCATAGATCTCTGCTGACATGGAAATTTTTAAAGAGAGAATGGAAGGTTCATGGTAGCCAGTAGCTTCAGTAGCATTGGTTCTGAGCATTTATCTTGAGTGTAATCCTCAGGACTGGCTGCCGTAAAGGTGAAGAAGTAGACACGAGGATGGAAGCACATCAGTAACCAAGGTGTAATGTTGGGAGTTAATGCAGTTTGGGGCTTCTTAGTTTTCTATATAGGGCAAGAAGACGTTCACATCTGTGCACGTGAGGAAACCAAAGCTGAGAGAGAAAACTCTCTCCATATTCTACCAAGATAACAGTAAGCAAGTATATTAAAACTTTTAAAGTGGCATAACTGATGATAGCTAAGCGTACATTAAAGTATACTTAGATTGCTTTATAACATAATTGGCTTAAATGTATGAGTCTGTCACTATATAAAGTAGAAATTTTAAGTGTTGATTTCTAAATCATTGATCATTTTTTCTTAACTCAGGGCTTCATCCCAACAAACTGGTCACAGTTCACTAATTTCTTTAGATTTAAATAATTATTTGATTCTTAGCTCTTCCCACATATGCCACTTGATGCCTCTAGTAACAACAGAAATGCTTTACTTATGAGAACCCAGTTAGGATTGTCAGCAAGGATTTTCTTATTTGCATATGTTGACCATCAGGAATTTAGAATATTTAAAGGGAATTGGAAGGATTGGAAGTCTGTCCAGAAAGGCTTTTCTTTCCCCCTATAGATTTACTTTGCAAAAGTGTTATTTAGATTTCTTTAGGGTGTAATACTTGAAACTAAGGATGATACCAATGGATATGATCACAAAATTCCCCTGCTCTTATTCTTGTCTCCTTACAACTTCAGCCTCTTGGGAAGGCTCCGGATCTTGGGAAGGAGATGGACTGCTCTTTTCTGATTCACATTTTTGCTTGCCATTTCTTACATACCTAACAGATCTTCTCACAATAATTCTCTTCGCTAATTCACAGCTTGTTATTGTCTCATTGTCTTAAACTGAAAATAACCACAGCCGCTTGCAGGGCTGTCTGTACAATATGCTCTCCCTACAACACTCCCACGGAGCAGATGAATGTTGATATGTGAGAGCTCGCTTCTCCATGGGGTAGTGTGAATATTATTATTGGAGGGTATCACTACTCCGGAATTTTTTCAGTTGGATCATCAATTCTTATTTGTCCTTATGTTCATTTACTCCTATTCATTGAGAAACAATTTCCATAAAGTGAAATAAATGACCCATGTGATCATTTCACCCATTGTTAAAGTCATGGAACATACACTCGTGAAAAGCGCAAGTCACACAAAATATAGAGCATTTCTGTAATCCCAAATGTCCCCCTAAGGGCCCTTTTGATTTACCGAAGTTTGGCCCTTTCCCACTTACCTCCCTAGCCCCAAATGGATCATTCTGACTTTACTATATTTTGCTTTGTCAGTTCTTGGTCTTTAGATACACAGAAGCAAACAGTATTCCCTCTTTTGTGTTTGGGTTTAGTTTCTCATCATACCATTTTCAGACCATCCATGTTGTGTGTGTAAGAAGTTATGTTCCGTTTTACTGTTTAGTAGTATTTCATTCTATAATTGCACAGCAATTTGTCAATTCATTTCTTTACTGGAGGGTGTTTTGTTTACTGTTTGAGGCTATTATGAATAAAGTTGCTGTAAATGTTCATATACAAGATGTTTATATAGAAAAGATGTTTTCATTTCTCTTATATTTATCATGGAGATGAATTTCCGGGTCATTTGTTACCAATTTGCTTATAAAAGCCTGCTGGTGTTTATAATGTGTGTAAATACTGTACCATTTCTCTAGTGTGAGAAACTAAAGGTGTAAATGAGGTCCAAAATGTATAATGGGTATTGTGAAATAGGAAGAAAATGTTCAAAGGGGAAGGGGCCTAGGGAGAGGAGCATGGGAAAGCAAAGAGGGAGAGAAAAATATTTGACGATAAAAAAGAAAAAATGGAAACAGCTTATATCTAGGTGGGGGGAGGGCATGGGAAAAGGAAAAAAATAGGAATCAAGATATGTTATGTACTGGCACAAATTCTCCATGATGAATGTGATCACAATGCATATCTAAAATGTATCAATAAACTCAAAGAAAAACATCTGCTAGATGATTTCAAAATGATTGCATGATTTTACTGATGAGGATTTCCAGATTTGTTTCAAGCTTTAGAACTTAACTCTGGTATTTATACTAACTATATCTCTCAGATTATAGCCATTTTAACATACAAGATTATATTTCCCTGTGGTTTCTGTTTGCATTTCCCTAACGACTAATTAGGTTGAGTACTCTTCCATATTTTCAGGTGTTTACTGGCTTTTAATATGTTTCTTTTGTGAAGGGTCCATTCTAAAATTGTCAATTTTTAATTATTTGTGTTTTTGCTGTTTGTTTCAAAAATTATAAATTCTGGATACAGATCCATGTATTGTCAATAATTTCTTTTGCTATGTGGACTGCTAATTATTTTGTGAAAGACTGTTTTATCATGAGGAAAACTTTTTTTTTTTTTTTTAGGTTTTTTTGAGACAGGATCTCACTTTGTAGTTCAGGCTGGCCCTGAGCTCAGCCTCCAACTCACATCACAGCAATCCTCCTGCCTCTGCCTCCCGAGTGCTGGGATTACAGGCGTGAACCACCACGCCCAGCACTGTGGTATGTGGTACTGGTTGCTGCTGGGGTGAGTTTCCACACCCAGTGTTATATGTGGCTACTGGGGAATTGAACCTGGGTCCTTGCGCTTGCAAGACAGGCGCCGGAACCACTGAGCTAACTCCCTGGCCCGCATGAGGAAAAATTTAATTTTGGAGAGGCCTAATCTATTTCTTGTTTCTTTTGTAGTCTTTATGTTACACTTCCCTAAAAGACATAAAGGTTTATCAAAAAATTCAATGTGTTTAAATTAAAGAAAAAAAAACATTTATTACGATGAAAGACATCATCGTTAACTCCCTCAAATACTTCCCTTTCCTTCAAACACACTTAGCCTGTCACCCTTGTCACTTTCTCAAGCCATTTGGAACTCTTCTTTCTTGGATGTCTTTACAAGCTGTGACGAAAAGACACGCAGTGGATGTTTCTGCTCAGTGCACCCATGAGAAAGGCCCATGTGATAAAGCATTATGGGACGTCTGCACTCACGCTGTGCCCCTTCTGACACTGGCAGACTTCTGGCTCTTCCTCAAAGTCAACATGACCATGTAACATAAATGTTTAGAATCAATTCAGGACATCCAGGCAGCCATAGCAGCCCCACTAAAGACATTCCTGGAAGAAGACTCCTAAACTGCTTCATGGTGTAGAAGGCGATGGATGGGGTGATTGTTCAAAGAAAGGGGGAGTTTTAAAAAATTGAAATCTATATTGGTACATTACATATACACAACATGATTGCACTCCATAATGGGGATTTGTACCAGTATAAGATACAACTTAATTCTCATTTTTTCCCATAGCCCTACCCACCCTACCATCCCACTCTCTATGTAAATTTGTTTCTTTTCTTTTTTGTTATAATCTCATTATTTTTTTCCCTTCACCCAATTTTACTTTGAGTATTTTCTATTTTATAATATATAACATACAATTCTAGGACTCATTTACATCTTTGTTTTCTCATACCAGAGAAAAGATGCAATATTTACCTATCTGTGACCTATTTATTTCACTTATGAGGATATCCTCAAGGTATGCCCATTTAAGTATAAATGATTCAAAATTATCATTTTTTATGGCAGAGTAATACTCCATTCTGTAGAAAAATCACAGCTTTCTTATCCAGTCTCCAGTTGATGGACACTTGGGTTGTTTCCAAGATGTAGCAATCACAAATTGGGTTGCTATAAACATGGGTGCACATATGTCACTGTGATAAGAGTCTTTTAATTCTTTTGGGTATATACCTAGCAGGGCAATGGCCGGGTCAAATGGGACCTCCAATCCTAGCTTTTTGAGGAATCTCTAAACTGATCTCCACAGGGGCTGTATGAGTCTACAGTCCCACCAACAGTGGAGAAGGGTTCCTCCTTCTCCGCAGCCTCGCCAACATTTGCCATTGGCTGAATCTGAAATGGCAGCTATTCTATGTGGAGTGAGATGAAATCTCAATGTTGTTTTCATCTGCATCTCTCGAATGACTAATGATGTTGAGCATTTCTTCATATGCTTCTTAGCTACTCTCACTTCTTCCTCTGAAAAATATCTGTTCATTTCAGATGCCCATTTTTGAATTGGGTCTTTAAATTTGAGTGGGCTGATTTTTTTTTTTTTGAGCTCTTTATATATTCTAGATAGTAACCCTTTGAAGAACAGCTGGTAAAGATTTTTTCGCACATTGTTGGTTGCCTTTTTGCTCTGTTGGTGGTTTCTTTTGCTGTGCAGAAGCTTTTTAAAAGAATGAGGTCCCATTTGTTGATTTTTTCAGCCAATTCCTGTGCTATAGAGGTTTTGTTCAAGAAGTCTTTCCCTAAGCCAATGTCTTTGAGAGTTTTACCTAACCTGTTCTGCAGCAGGTTTAGAGTGTCTGTTTTAATATTTAGGTCTCTTATCCACTTTGATTTTAGCTTGGTACATGGTGAAAGAGTTAGATCTAGTTTTAGTCTTTGGCAAGTTAAAGCCATTTTTCCAGCACTATTTGTTAAAGAGGCTATCTTTCCTCCATTGAGGATTTTTGGCTCCTTTGTCAAAGATGAGGTTGCTCAGTGTATCTGGAGTAGTTTCTGGATCTTCTAGACTGCTCCACTGATCCTCAGGTCTGTTACTTTGCCAGTACCATGCAGTTTTTATCATGGTGGCTTTATAGTATAGTTTCAGGTTGAGAGTTGTAATACCCCCCACCCCCACCCCCATGTCCCTGTTGCTTAGAATTGCTTTGGTTATTCTAGGTCTTTTGTGGTTCCAGATGAAAGTTTGAATTTTTTTCTCTAGATCTGTGAAATATGCTGTTGGGATTTCAGTCGGGATTGTGTTGAATCTGTAGAGTAGTTTTGGGCGTATAGCCATTTTGCAATATTGGTTCTTCCTCCCCAGGAGCAAGGTATGTCTTTCCATTTTTTGATACCATCTTCTATCTCCTTTTTCAGAGTGCTATAGTTTTCAGAGTAGAGGTCTTTCACCTCCTTTGTTAGATTGATTCCTAGATATTTTATTTTTTGCGGTGCTATTGTGAAAGGGACTGACTCTCTAATTTCTATCTCAGTGGGTCTACTGTTTGTGTATACGAAGGCTATTGATTTTTGAACATTGACCTTGTAACCAGCTACGAGGCTAAAATTGGCAGTTAGGTCCCGCAGCTTTTTAATTGAGTTTTTAGGATCCTCTAGATAGAGTATCATCTCATCAGCAAATAATGACAGTTTAACTTCTTCTTTTCCGATCTGTATTCGTTTTATTTCTTTCTCTTGCCTAATTGCTATGGCTAATATTTCCAGAACTATATTGAACAGAAGTGGTGAAAGAGGACATCCTTGTCTTGTTCCTGATCTTAGTGTGAAAGGTTTCAATTTTTGACCATTTAGTATGATACTGGCTGAAGGTTTCTCATAGATAGCTTTTATTAGTTTGAGATGGAGACCATGTATTTCAATCTTCTGTAGGGTTTTGAACATAAATGGGTGTTGCATTTTGTCAAACGCTTTTTCTGCATCAATTGAGATGACCATATGATTTTTGTCCTCAAGCCTGTTAATATAGTGTACAACATTTATTGATCTATGTTTGTTGAACCATCCTTGCATCCCTGGGATGAACTCAACTTGGTCAGGGTGTATAATCTTTTTGATAATTCTCTGTATGCTGTTTGCCAGTATCTTATTGAGGATTTTTGCATTGATGTTCATTAGAGATATTGGCCTGTAGTTCTCTTTTTGGTTGGGTCTTTCTCTGCTTTTGGAATCAGGGTAATGGTTGCTTCCAGGAATGAGTTTGGGAGTACTTCTTTGAAAGGGGGAGGTTTTTGAGGAAGAGTAACAGCCATGTGTCTTTTTACTAACAAATTTTAAAAATTGAATTATCAACTGTATTTCCAATTACGTCATATATTTGCTTGAAGTCATAGGCATTTTTGTTTTTTGCTGAGTAAACAGTATTTTGTGTGTGTGTGTGTGTGTGTGTGTGTGTGTGTGTGTGTGTGTGTGTAGGTTTTTAGTCCATCAAAATTAATTTTGCTTTATTAATGAAATAAGTTTCAAGTTCATTTTTTGTCCATATAAGTACTTGGTTTTAGAACAATTTGTGGAACAAACTGTCTTCTTCCTTCTTAACTGACTTGGTACCTTGTTTAATTAAAGACTGATAATAAGTGGGGCTGTGGGTCTCCTCACTGTATTCCTTTGCTTAGATTGTCTAGTTCTTTCTGTAACCACACTGCTAGTGCTGCTGTTTTAAGGTGACCTGTGAAATTGAGTACTGAAAGTCTTCTCACTCTGTTCTTTTCTAAAATTATATGGCTAATCTATAATTTTGATTGGGATCACCTCGAAATGAAGGACTTTTTGGCAATAATGATTTTCTACACACTACTGAGCCTTCTATATATAAGTAATATATATTTTGTTTATGTAGGAACTCTTTATTTTCTTGTAACACTGTTTTTACAGTTTTCAGTATAGAAGTCAGAAACATTTACATTATATGTGTATGCCAAGATTTTCAGTGCTCTTTGCATGTGATATAAACTATATTATTCCTAAATTGCACTTCTGTTTGTTTACACCATATAGAAATATATTTTTATTTAATTTTTCTATATGTTATCTGCCAAATTTTCTTATCAATGTTGAGAACTGTTTTAATAATTAATATTTTGGGGCCGGGGAGTTAGCTCAGTGGTTCCGGTGCCTGTCTTGTAAGCACAAGGACCCAGGGGTTCGATCCCCGGTAATCACATACTATACTGGGCGTGGAGACTCACGCCCAGCAGCAACCAGTACCACATACCACAGTGCCGGGCGTGGTGGCTCACACCTGTAATCCCAGCACTCGGGAGGCAGAGGCAGGAGGATTGCTGTGATGTAAGTTTGAGGCTGAGCTCAGGGCCAGCCTGAACCACAAAGCGAGACCCTGTCTCAAAAAACAAAAATTAAAAAAATAATAATGATTAACATTTTGCATGTATATAACAATTTCATCTGCAAATAATAACAATTTCACTTCCTTATATTGGTTATGATATTTGTTTCTTAATTTTCCTTATTGCACTGACTTAGACATACAGTGCAATTTTAAGTGGAATTCGAGATCACATGCTTATATTTTCTATTTTTAAAATTTAAATCTTTATTGGTACATTATGAATACACATTATCATTGCATTCAACATTGAGAGTTTGTACTAGAATATGACACGACTCGATTCTCATTTTTCCCTCCCCCCTGCAACCTCCACCCCCTAAATACATAATCTTCGTTTTTTCTTCTTTATTATCACCACATTCCTTTTCCCTTCATTATTTACCCCTACATACTCTTCCCTTTTAAATATTTTCTGTTTCACAATATCAACTATACATTCTACAACTCATTTACAACTGCATTTTCTCATACAAGAGAAAAGGTAGGATATTTACATATCTGTGACCTATTTATTTCACTCATGAGGATGTCTTGATGCTACATCCATTTGAGTATGAATGACTCAGTCTTATCATTTTTAATGGCAGAATAATAGTCCATTCTATAAAAGAACCACATCTTCTTTATTCAGTCTCCAGTTGATGGACATTTGGTTTGTTTCCAAGATTTAGCAATCACAAACTGAGCTGCGATAAACATGGATGCACATGTGTCACTGTGATATGAGTCTTTTAATTGTTTTGTGTATATACCTAGTAGAGTGATAGCTAGGTGAAATGGGACCTCCGATCCTAGCTTTTTGAGGAATCTCCACACTGATTTCCAGAGAGGTTGTAGTCAACATTCCCACCAACAGTGGTGAAGGGTTCCTCTTTCTCCACAACTTCGCCAACATTTGTTGATCGCTAATTCTGAAATAGCAGCCATTCTTTGTGGAGTGAGATCATTAGTCATTCGAGAGATACAGTGTTTCTATTTTAAAGATTATGTTTATGGTAAGGGCAGTAATATCATGATACTAACTTTAAGTTTTATACAATTATACATAGTAAAGTTAAAAAACATTGCTATATCTCCTATTGGGGGATAGCTCTTATAAATGATACTTGAATTTGATCAGTTATTTCCATCATTTTGAAAATTACATTTTTCCTTTATTTAGTGTGACAATTTATGTTAATTGACTTTTAAATTTTAACCAAATAAACATTCCAATAAATATTGATTGGGCATATTAGCTTTTCATGAGTTGCTGAATATTATTTACTATCAGCTAATAAACATACTGGTCTGTAGTAGTCTTTTCTTTTACTTGAAGTATGGGTCAGGAACTATATTGTCATTATCAATAAAATATTTGCTAGAATTCAGGCAGTGAAGACATCTAGAATTGTGTTTATTATAAACTAATTTTTTTGCAGGATACAGTGTCACTTAAGCTTTTTATTTTATTTTGTTCCAGTTGAAATTAGGTAGGCTTCCCAAAATATATTTGTTTTTATTTAGCATGAATTTACTTATGTGTTTATTATGTTTAATATGTATAGCAGTCAGTTAATATGCCTATTTAATATTACATCCTATTTAATATTACATTAATGAGTCCTATTAGGAGTTTTCCCTTGATCTTAATCTGTCAAAGAATCCATTTTTACTTTATTTTCTCTAATTTCATATTTTACTTCAATTTTTACATTCATTTTGTTAATAATTTTATAGTATTTATAGTTTTTGTTTTTAAAAAGAAAAACAAAAGCATAGGGGAAAGGCTCATTAACTTTGGCTTGGGCAATGATTTGTGCTCATGATTCCAAAAGCACTATCCATAAATGCCAGAATAGTCTCATGGGGTTAACTCACACTCAGGACTTCCTGAACAACAAAGAAAACCGTAGAATGGAGAGACAAACTTTTGTATAATAACAGCAGAAAAGTGTAACTAGGTCATGTGGCTGCAGTGATAAAATATTTGTACATCATTCATCTGAATTCAGTGATATAATACTTTTGTCTTTTGTAATATGCACAATCAAATGGTAGTTTTCTTTCTAAGTTTCATTATACAGATGTCCTATAAATTTTGATGCTGTCCCTTCATGTTTATTCAGTCCAAACTGTACTTTAAGATTTGGTGTGAGTTTTTGATACACGAATACTTTAGGACATTTTTTCAGAGTCCATAAAGTTTTATTCAAATAGATCCATGCCCACCCATTCACATTGTACCTAAGCGTATTTTTGCATTATAAAAGCACAAGCACAGCTATGCAGGTTTTACAGAGTTCTGTCATTACAATAGACATCATATCGCTTGCAAATCTGAAATACTTATGGCTTTTAATAGAAGTGTTTGATAACCTTATGATAAATATTTGCCATGTGAGTAGATGAATGAACACATAAATGAGTGAGTGGTTCATATAATATCTCTATATGGTTTTTGTTATAAACTGCTGGTCTCCCAAGAAGTTCCATTTAAACTATTAGAAGTGGAGAATCATACCACAGCAATATATTTACACCTGTGTTTACAAAAGCACACATTGCAATAGCTTAGTTTTCAAAACAGCCCAAATGCTCATTAAGTGGAGACTAGATAAAGGAGATAAGTGGGATATCTTTTTCAAAAAATTGGAATACTTCTCAACCATAAAGAATGATAAGCTAGTGACATTTATAGCTAAATGAATGCAAACTAGGATTATACCCTTACGTGAAATAAATAGGATATGCCTATGTAAATACTTAATAATGTCTCTGGTGTGAGAAACTGAAAGTGTAAATGAGGACCAAAATATTTGATAGATAATGTAAAGTAGGAAGAAATAACAGAAAAAAGTAATGTTAGAAATCTCTAAGAAAAATGATAAATTAGCTTATCTTTCCCTTTGTCACTTTTGCTTTGTGATAGCAAAATGGCCAAGTGTGTGAACTATTAGTTTCTACATCAGCTTCAGGAATAGGCTTTTTCTGTCATTGGAGATCATCCCTCTGTATCTCCTTCAGTGTTTTTTGTCTTGATGAGTTAAGATTAGCACAAGTATGATACATTCTTTCCATCCTGTAATTTTCAATCTGCCACTGTGTTTCTATTCAAAGTGGACATATGTAAACAGCACTTAGTTGAGTATTTTCTTTTAAAATATTTTCCAATCTCTGTTAATTGGAGTTAGCATTGCCTTAGTAGTTAATATTTTCAACAGTTAAGTTTGTCTAGAACCTTAACATTTGTTTGATATTTTTCCTCTCTGTTCTGTATATTTTTATGGTACCTTTGCTCTTCCTTTAATAGGTGAAGTATTTTATCACCTTTATCTCTTCAATAAAGTAAATTCCTCAGCCATTTTGTTTCCCTATATATGTGGCTAATTTTGTCTTAAAGAGTCAAGGATTGTAAAAAAATTTGAGAACATAGGCATAGCTATGTATGACATACATTTATTGGAGTATCTATAGGTACACAGATATGTAAATAGACATAAGGGGAGGTAGAGGAATGAGCTTCCCAACAAGTAACCTCCCTAGTGCTGCTTGGTATTTATCATGGAATTGCTAGTCTCTTTATTACTACTTAAACCTTCAGACATCGACCTGCCATTTCTTCTCTTGAGTCTCAAGGTCTTTTTTTGTCTTTTCCTTTCTCATCAGTCTACTACAGGTAAGTATGTCTGCTTTTGTCTTTGGAATATGCTCTCATTAAAATTATTTTCACTATGCATACTTAGGTTACAAAGTTTTTTCTGTCTGTTAGAGATGCCATTTTTTTTTTTTTGTCTTCCACTCCATGTGAAAAGGAGCCAACATCATTCATATCTCTGTTCGCTGTCTGTAAAGTATCTTTTTACCTTTCTGCCTTTTTGTTCCTCCAAATTTATCTTAACTTCTCTGTGATTTGACTCTACTCTGTCAAGATGTCTTTTTCTTTCTTGGCTCACTAATCTTAATTTCTGCATTTATTCCTTTCAACAATTTTGGAATTGTAAGCAAGTATCTCTCCAAGTATTGTTTCTGCTCCTCTCTTTCTTTTTGCTTTTTCTGACACATCAAATATATGAATATTGGTCCACTTGATAGTGTCCAGTGATACCAGATATTAAGTCTTCCCTTCTTGTTTTCTTTTTTATATTACATTGGCTAATTTAAACTGATCTTTCTTTAGGTTCACTAATATTTTCCTTTGCTGTATTCAGTGTATGCCAAGTCATTATAGAAATTTTTCACTTATGTATTTTCATAGATAGAAATTTTATTTAATTTTAATAGTATACCTTTGTTTTGTGACACTTAGTTCTTATTCATATCTGTCTACCTTTCTCAAAACTCTATTAAAAACTGTCATTGTCATCATAAAGTTTCCATATGATAATTTAAACATTTCGGTTAATTCTAAGTCTTCTTCTATAAACCCTATTTACCTTTACCTCTGAGCCACAATTTCTTGTTTTATTTCTTATAATTTGTTTACTACATTGCAGTTGGTTTGTGTGTACATGTGTTAAAAGAACTACCTATGACTAGACTAAATACTGTTATTAAACAGTGATATTTTTAGAAAGGTCAGGTCCTTTCATCAGTTCTCTGGGGTCAAAATAACTAACAGGCTCAGACCCTCAGAGGCCACAGCAGTCACAGTTTAAGGGGGTCTCACTACTGTTCCGCAGGAACATGGACTGTTTTGAGGAAAGCTTCAGAAAGCTAGTGGAACAAGTCCAAAATAAGCCATGCGAGCTGCATCTCTTGGGGCCCAAGGGAAGGGTCATGGAAGAACAGCCATTCATATCTCACACCTACCCGAGATACTGGTCTAGAAGTTGCAGTATTTAATATTTTCCCTGAAGTTTTAGTCTTGTTTTTGTCCATCTCTTTTCTGTTCCATTACTCTTCCTGTTTTGAATGAGAATGTTTAAACTCATGTCCTCTAGGGGTGATGGTTATGTTTGCTTTTTTAATTTAACAGGCATTCACAATTGAGTATTTGACCTGAGTCTTAGAAGAGACTTTGGACTCGGACTTTGGAACAATAGAAAATTGTTCAGATTTTAGTGAAGGAATGATTACATTTTAGTTTTAACCAGAATAGGTGTATCATGTTAGGTGGAATTATTAAATTATTATTGTGTTTGAGATTAAGTATTATTTATGGAGAAGTGATTATGTGTCAAGTTGACAAGTGTTGGATTTATGCCTTTTAATATTAATTTTTAACCTGACTGGATTTAAAGATTTCTGGAGAAGAGATTCGATCACGGAGGTGTCATACTCATCAGTGGCTTGTACCACTGAAAGTTACATGAGAATATATTGATTGGTGGAGGTGGCTCACTCGGGAGTGTGTTGGGAGGGTGTATCTCTCATCGGTGCTTTTCTCTTGTACTTTCTCCCGAGTATGATGAAGTGAGCAGCTCTGCTTCACCACACCCCCTGCCATGATCCTGCTGCTTTGGACTCAGCTGATCATGGACTGAATCCTCTGCAGTTATAAGTCACGGTACAAATCAAGCCCTTCTTCCTGTAAGTTGCTGGCATTTAGTTCTCTGTTCTAGTGACAGGGAAGCTGACCCGTGCAGTCTCCAGTGGAGAGTGGAGGCGCCAATGCTGGATTTCCTTCAGGTCAGCTGCCATTCTTCAGCCTTTCCGCTTCACTCTTGTCCAATCACTCCAAGTCCAAAGCAGTCCGATGCTTACTCCACGTCTGCGCTCTTCAGTACTTCACGCTGTCACACTAGTCAGTCTCTAGGGTTTCTTTTTTATAGGGCTTCTCTTCCTCCTGAAGTGCTCACCTTCTTCATCTTGTTTCTGCAAGTATAACGGCAGATCTGCCTGGTCTCTTCTTCCTAGGTAGGACGTGTCACTCTTTGAAACTTAAGTACTTTGAAGGTATTTGCATCAACTTTCCAATGAGTTTCAGTACTTTATTGTTTTTACAACTACTGTTATTTGTAGAATATTCTTTTTGCGTTTTCCCCCTATGCTGTATGAAAGGAGAACTCTGAAGTATAACCCTAACTTAGGAAATAGTAGAAACCTAGTTTTGTTTCCTCTTAACTGCTGATTTCAGTTATATTTATTTGTATGATTTGGTATATAAATCTTATATTTTATAAAAATATATTTCTTGGTCCTTAATGGATGTGCACATCACTACCATGTTACACACATTTAAATTTTTTAAAATTTTATTTTGAAAATTCAAATATACAAATATTAAAGTAGAAGAAAGTATAATGAACACATTATTCATCAATCCTGGGTTGCTTATGCATCCTTCTGCCTGAGTCCTATAGGTTCTTTTATTTTTATTTTTTTAATTGAAATCTTTATTGGCACATTACATATAAACATCGTGAATGCATTCAGCTATGAAAATTTGTACTGGTATATGACACAACTTAATTCTCATTTTTTTCATTATTTTTCCCCCTTCGCCCTATTTCACTTTGAATATTTTCTATTTCACAATATATAACATACAATTCTAGAACTCATTTACATCTTTATTTTCTCATACCAGAGAAAAGATGTGATATTTACCTATCTGTGACCTATTTATTTCACTTAGGATATCCTCAAGGTATGTCCATTTAAGTATAAATGATTCAAACTTATCATTTTTATGGGAGAGTAATACTCCATTCTGTAGAAAAACCATAGCTTTCTTATCCAGGCTCCAGTTGATGGACATTTGGATTGTTTCCAAGATTTAGCAATCGCAAACTGAGCTGCTATAAACATAGGTGCACATATGTCACTGTGATATGAGTCTTTTAATTCTTTTGTGTACATACCTAGCAGAGTGATGGCTGAATCAAATGGGATTTCCAATCCTAGCTTTTTGAGGAATCTCCACACTGATCTCCATAGGGGTTGTACGAGTCTACAGTCCCAGCAACAGTGGAGAAGGGTTCTTTCTTCTCCACAGCCTCGCCAACATTTGTTGCTGGCTAATTCTTGCCCTAATAGCTTTAAAATTAATAGAAGAAGCTTTACCTATGACTAGGAGATTGTTGAATGGTTACAGGATAAGTTCTAAGCAAGATTCAGGATTCTGTGACTTAATGGCAATACTGAAGGAGGATGGCATGACACTGAGTGGACAAGATAGGCATGTACAGAGTGCTCTGGGGCCACTCATGAAGCCATTCAAGTCTTTCCTTTCTAATACCTGTGACAATAGAAGTAAAAGTACAGTATTGTTCACACTATGCTGTTTAAAGGGGAAAGTCACAGAAGTATGTAGGGGCCTAACCAAGATCACTGATGGTCCAAATCTGCAGAGAAAGGACTCACAGGAGAGAAACTAGACCTCGTCCTAGTCAGTCCACAGCTAATCCTGACATGACAAAATTGTTCACCAGTTTCAAAGGTCTCTTGAGGCAGTGACAAGTTGCTATGGTATTTAATAACCTTTAGATAAAGGATCTTTGTCATGTTGAACTAAACTCTGACAGTCTTCCTACGGCCTCATGACCAAATATAAGGACTTGACCTAACTTGAAGTAAATTGTAAACTTCATACACTTATAGTACCTAAAACTGTGAAGATGGTCTTGTCTTTTTTTTTTCCACTCAAATCTTAAAACTGGAGCTTAGTAATGTTTATATAAAGAGTCCTTGAAGAAATTACAGATTGGATTATTTTTTAAGAGAAATATCCTTCAATCCATGGTTCTGCTAAGTGCTCTGTATACATCATTAGCAAATGAGAGAGAACATGTGCCGTGGGGGATTGAATCCATAAAACCAGTGTATGGCCATGTTGGTGTATGTGCACACACACACACACACACACACACACACACACACACACACACACAGTTGAATGACTCCATGGCCTTTGATCACTTTTGTTCTTTCTACATTCATTCTATGGTTTGTATTCCAGCTTATCAAGTAGAAGTGAGTATAATTTTTTATAAAACGAGGATTTAGTTCAAGGTCCCTTTAACCAAGTTTTATTGGTTTGATGATTTAAATCTGATATACAAGCTGTGTTTGGGGGTTGCAACAGAAACTGTGCTATGTACATCTATCCCTCATGTTGCTGTCTCTTATTCTACACAAGAGAAAAGTGTGTACAATAGAGAAGATAATTTTCTTGTACATGGGATTTTTAAAAGAAAGTAATCATCATATTGTAAGATTGAGGATTTTCAAGCAAAATTTAGGGATTTACACCTTGTCATGAGAAATTAGAAGAATGGACAACACTTATTCCCATTATAGCAACCATATATTGCTCTAAATCTCATAACACAACAGCCTTTAGAAGGGGCACAAGCAACTAGGATCCTCTGTCCTCACTGCTGTTTACCACTGCTTTCCTTTGCATCAGTTATTTTGTCCTTGAGGTCTAGGAATTTCTCACCTGGCTTTTAATACAAACTTTTACTGATTCATCTGGCTTTTAATACAAACTTTTACTGATTTACCCAAAGAAGTAAAATGCTAGTTATGAGCCAGAAAAGGTGAAAGTAGAGCCTTCCCTAGGTGAGTGGATAAAACACTTATATTAGAGTGAATTTGCCAGCGAGCAGCTACTGAAGCAGTGCTCTGGCTGTTACATTAGGTATTTCGATGTTCTTGAATTTTAGAGTACTTCGCTGCCCTTGGACCAAAGTTTTCTGAACCATTCTAAAAAAACTCTAATTTTGTAGATAATCTGTCTTTTTCTGAAGTCTAATTTGACCTTTTTTTGCATTCAAAGCAAGGAATGAACTCAAGTTTTATTTTTAAAAATGTTCATTATAGATTCCATCATATAAGATTAGGACAAAACAGTGACAAAATGTAAAATCACTCAAAGAGAAAACATTAAGATGGAAGCATACAAATAAATTATCAAATATATCTATTGTATGCCATCCCTTTATAAATGCCTAATATATATCACAGTATAAAAATGTAGCATTTTAAAAGTGTAAATTTTAAAAAGTAAAATTAAAAAGCCATACTATTTATATTTTGATGTTGAAAATTGTAATCATACCATATATGTGGACTGTGAATTTGAGTTTGGATTTACAAAAAAGTCTATTTGCGAAACACCTACCAGGCCCAGCCTCGGTATTACCAGAGGCTGTTTTCTTGGATGAGTGGAGAGGGGATATATGGCACTGAGTGGTGGACAGCTGCAGAGGCATCAGAAAACCACACGAGGCAAAGCCTGGCACACCAAGCAATTATTTTTATCTTATCTTTCAGGTGAGGAGAAGAAGTTCATAGTTATAAGCAGGGACTTGACCTGATCAAATTCTGCTAGAAAATCAATTCATTACAAATCACTGAAAAAAATCTGCATGGATTAATAAAAGGTGGAACAACCCAGAGGCTATAGTAAACAATGAAGATCTTCCCTCAGGCCTTGCACACCAAAGAATGTCTATGTTTAAGACATAATTAGGAATCACAGTCAACTAGATTTCATGACACCGTTGTTCGGCAGAGATACCATGCTGAATCCGAAGCTGAGTGGGAAGTATTGCCATCATTAAATGAGAAAGTGGATCCAGGTAGAAAGGAAGATAGATTGCTTTATACAGAGAAACTAGGAAGTTCTTTGCAAAGCGAATGTCTTGCGTTTCTCAGTCAGATTGTTTTCAGGTAACTTGAGGTGTACACTTGAGGTGTGCTGTTTCTCCTCTAAGGAGTCTCTCACACGATGGTCCCTTAATTGTGTTTGTTCAAGAAATTCTCCCTTCTTCCTCTTCAGCTGCCATTCCTGGGATTAAACTTTCTTATGGAAAGAAAAATAAATGTTTCATTGTATCTTTCACTGAAGGCTATCAGATATAATAGCAGTCAGATATTTTTGTTCTTTGTAAAATCAGAAATCAATCAACATTACTCGTTTTCCCTATTACTGTTTATCCAACATTCATCATATGGTAACGGTGATGGGTACCGCAGCAAGGGACAGTTCTCTGTCACTGATCTCTCCTCTTGATAGCCTGTGTTCCTAACAGGTGAACTTGACAATGTGATAGATAACATTTACAAAAAATTTAACCCTTTATCCCAGCTTTTTGTAAACAGTATATGTTTGTTTATAATACTTAATGTGCTATTTATAGTTTAGGAACAATTTCATACTCCTGATTTTATATAGCTGGCAGCATAATCTTATTTACTCATATTAAAGAAAATTAAATGTCTGGGAGATCCAACTTGCTTCCTCACCGTCAAGTTTGACTAGAAGTTCAAATCTTGGGTCTATTCTAAGATTTTACATAAGGTAAATAATCCTGTAGTATACCCATTAGAGCGGGTCCACCTGAAGTTTTGATTATTCATGACAAGTGAGAAACTTACACATGTTATATTTAACTATCAAGTCCCCATGCAAGACCTCTGAACAGAGATTTTTAAAAAATAGAATGAATGAATTTTTGTATTATTTTACATATGAAAGCCATGATCAACCACTTAGGCCAAGTGCACATCAGATTTTTCATTCTGATTGAAAGTATATCGGTACCAAGAGGTAATGCTGATGCTCTTATTCAGATTCCACTGGCAATTTTACATCTCCAGTGCTGAAACATGGCAAGTCAATGTGTTTCAAAGGTACATTTTGCTTTGTAAATTGAAATCTTGTCACAATACAGAATCTATCATATAGGTTGAAGGGGATGGAAATATTAGATCTATATTTTCATCTGATACCAAATCACTTAACCTTACTCAAGTTGAAATTGTATATCAGGGGAAAAAAAAGCACTCAATATTTAGTTAATAAATATTTATTGAGTTCTTTCTGTGTGTCAGACAGCATAGGAGCACTAAAAGGTAGCTGAGAATAGCTCTTTCTTAAATAAATATCAGTAATTTCAAAGGTTGTGAATGTAAAGTTTGTGACCTGAGCCACAGCAGGCTGACCAACTCAAAGTTGAGGGCAGGGTCCACCTTGTGCCCACTCCCTCCTGCCAAGTCAGTTCACCACATGTGGGCAGCCCAGAGCTCCTGCATGCTAATGAGTCACCAGAGCAATGGACAGGCAAATTAGGACTGAAATAGCTTCTGTGTACATGTAAATACCCTGCTAATCAGTGATGGCAAGGAGGAGACACAGACAAATGCCAGTTAAATGAGTGTATCTTGAATTTGTTTTTTAAGTATGTTTGGTAGATCTTTCCAGAGTGCAGTAGTGCTTCTTTAATTATATAGGGAAAAAAAATCTTTAGAAATGAGTTAGCCTTGGGCTGTAAAAGAGAAGAGTTTTATAACAGGTTGTCACAGGAAATCTGCAAGTAAATCTCATCTTTTAAGTGAAGGGATATTCTTTTTCCTTAGTTTGTGTATGTCTACATACGTGTGATTTTAGAAAGAAGAGTTCCCTTGAGTAGTTATGAAGAAAAAGATGCACTGGACTAATAGTGGGGTTAGGTAGGCTTTTTTCTGTCCCCTCCAGAATATATTTCTCTGAGCAGGGAATTTAGCACAGTGGATCCGGCACCTGTCTGGAAAGCACAAGGGCCCAAGTTTGAGCCCCAGTAACCACATACAACAATGGCAGGCATGGTGACTCACACCCACCAGCAATCTGTACCACATACCACAGTGCCGGGCATGGTGGTTCATGCCTGTAATCCCAGCACTTGGGAGGCAGAGGCAAGAAGATTGCTGTGAGTTCAAGGCTGAGCTCACGGCCAGCCTGAACTACACTTATGAATTTTGTGGTACCACTTTTTCCATTTCAAATGGGCTGTCAAATCTTTTATAATGATTCCTGATTAATACATTTTAAAGTTTAGCATCCGTCTTGATTAATTTTTTAGGATAAAATTACCAGATTCCACATAAGGAGACTCTGTATTACCTCTTGAATGGAAGGGGCAGGACTGAAAACCAGTGTGTCATTTGGTTTCACAGGGTATGTGGATAACTAAAAGTCTATAGAATTTCCCTGCTATCTAACAGAGGTTTTCCTTCAATGTGTATAATATCTTATTATTCTCTGTATCTTTGTACCATAATATCCCTGTCTTAGACACCTTTCTCATTACTGAGACAAAGTACTGAACACCCTCATTTAAATGAGAAAAGAGTTCTTGTAGCTCATAGTATGTAGGAATTTTAGTTTATAGTTGTCTGGCATCTAACTAAGGTGCTATGCAGAGGGGCATCACAGAGAAGAAACAGATAACAGTGGGAAGAAGGCTGCAAAGCAGGAGCAAGACAGTGAAGTAGAAAGGAGCTAACAGCAGCATCACTCTTTCTGTTGCTTATATATTTTTTTCAGGCTACATGCCCTTAGGAGAGGTAGCATTCTCACCCAGGGTGACCCTTCCCAGCATCCACACCAAGAGCTGTGCCACACCAGTCAGGAGCCAGTTTAGTGATCACACACCCCTAATCCCTCCGGCACCCACCCTGGAATCACCCACCTCTGAGAGCTCCACCAGTAACTTCATGAAGTCTTGGGGGACATCTAGATACAAACTGTAACAACCTTCCCCCAGTAATCTCAAATACCTCATGTGAACACTGAAAACCTCCCAAAATAAAACTCTAAAGTACAAATCCATAAAAAAATTTTGTAAATATTCTTTAAAAAGAAATTTACATTTTAAAAGGAGATTTACTTGAAAAATACAAAAATATGAGAGATGAGAACAGGTGTGTTCAGGGCGGTATGGTCACAGACTTTTTTCCTTTCATTCTTTCTTTTTCTTTTCTTTTGTTTCTTTTTTTTTTTTTTTTCAGTACAGGGTTTGAACTCAGGATCTTGCACTTGTGAGGCAGGCATGGTGCCACTGAGCTAACTCTCTGACTTACAAAAACCTGACAGAATATTCCTCTCACAACTTTACGCAGTTAAATCAGTAATAATAATACCAACTTTACAGCCAGAGATTTAGCTCAGTGGTTCCAGCATGTCTGGCAAATGCAAGGTCCTGAGTTTGATTCCCAGTACTGTATACCACAGTTCTGGATGTTGTGACTCATGCTTATAATCCCATTACTAGAGAAGCAGAGGTGGGAGGATTGCCAAGAGTTCAAGGCCGGCCTGAACTACAAAGTGAGACCCTATCTCAAAAAACTAAAAGAAAGCAAAAGCTTTTTGCAAACATTGACTCTCACATAAAGTAGTGACAGCTGCACAGATACTGTAGTTATGAGCAGATGAAGACAGGAAGGTGGGAATAGGGCTAGCATTGTTCTACATCATGGAATCCAAAGGCTGGTGAGCCTTAGAGTCTTTGGGTCCTAGGTGGTGAAAGGAAGCAGTCCCAGGGACACACCTGTCTGCCTGCTGTGTTTCCTCACTCCAGTCTTCGCCCATACCAAGGGCAGATCTTACCCATTACATCCACTCAGACTCACACCCTAACCTACTCTGCAAACATTTTATGGACACACCTCAAATAATGCTTTACCAAGCCATTAGGTAATTGTTCCACTTGACTTGGTGGAAGTATCATGTGTACCACCAGAAATAGACTCTTTCCCTCCCTATTCATGGGCTTGCTTTGCGTTTTTAGAATTTACTAGTCCATATTTTCACTACATGCCTTTTACAGTCAATTTGGGAAGTTAGTGCGTATACATAGTACAGATTTTTTTTCTCTGTTTAATAATCTTCCCTCCTCTCCCTTCTCTCCTCTAATTCCCCTTCCCCACTTTGCATTCTTGTTGGTATTATAAACTTAGTTCATATTTATGGCCTGTAATGTCCACGCTGAGGTTCCTAGGCCCCCATCCATGTCACATGTTCACTCTGCCTGTTTCCCCACCCACCCCCATACTGCGCTTGTGCCTGAGCCCTTGGCTGACTTCCTGTCTTCAGGTGATCCATCTCCTTGTCTCCTTCTGTCTTTCCTTTTGTTTCACTCTTAGTTTGTATTTTGCTTGTTCAAATGAGAGATACCAGATGATGTTCAAGCTTGTGTCTGATTTATTTTACTCAGCATTGTATTTCCTATGTCCATCCATTTCCCTACAGATGTCTGAAATTTATCTTTCTTTATAGGTCAGTAGTATTCCATTATATGTGAATACCACATTTTCCTTTGTCATTGGCTTTTCACCTCTCTGAAATAGCCAGTTTTTGTATAAGAATTTTATAGGGATTTTGTCTCTCAGAATGTCAACATTCAGAAATATAATTTCAGGATTGTGATTTTTGGATTTTTTTTTTTTTTTAGGGATTTAAACTTCAAGGAGTTTTTATCTTTTAGGAGGTTGTCATCTAAAAATATGGCTTGGGGTTTATATATTTGGGGACTATGATTGATAACAATTTCCTGCTAGCTTCTAAAGGTTTGCTTTTTATGAAAAAATGTAAAAAATGACAGTCATATTTGGGTCCTATTTGCCTTCTTTTTGGCGTTCATCTTCTAGAGTAAGAGCTGGCCAAGGATATCCATGAGTTTCCCCCTTCCCAAGGCTGTCTAGAGTGTTGCCCTGGTAATTCATAGGTCCAAGAATGCATTCTCTCTGCAGGATGTTCCTGAGCATCTGTCTTTCTAACCTGGTTTTCCATGCATTAGGAAGCTCTTCATCCAGAGCTTAGTCTTTGTTAAGAACTGAATTATTCTTTGATGATAGATTATAATAAATAAGAATTAATGACAGCAGGACAATTTGCTCACATTTTTGGAGATTTCATGATGCTACATGCATTATTTTCATTCAAAGGATAAAACTAACACCTTGATTTGAAGGCACTTTAATAGTCCTTTAAAAAGAAAATTTCATGCTAAGCAGGATTTTCGATAGTGTTTAGAACATTTTACATGGGAAGATTGTTTCTCCATGGGTTTAGATTTTCCCTTTTTGTCTGCCATAAAAGTGCCAGAATGTATCATTCTGATCATCTATTTTCATATGTTTTATATGCACGGACATACACACACACACACACACACACACACACACACACGTGATCTTTCTAGTAGCTGCAGTTCTAACATTGATGTAAAATTGCTTTACCATTTACAAAACATTGCTGTCCACAATAGCTTACTTGGCCTTCACAGCAAAACTGCAAAATATGCATAAGGACTTCCACATTCCAAATAAGAAAATGAACGTCCACTTTCTTGGCCCAACAGTAGGTCACTTTCTTATCTCTATGCAACTTTGAAGGGGAAGAGAAGTAACATAAGCTATAGTATGTTGAGCATAAATTATTTGAGATTTCCATGAAACATATCTCTGTAGCACTCAATTTAAATCCAAACTGTATCCCTCACATTACGATCCCAAACCTTGAAATCTCAAATCAAATCACACATTTTTCTCTGAAATGTTTCTCAAGGTTAATCCTCCCACTATTTCATGATCCCTTTTTTGATTTTTCTTTTGTCATTCCACTAATTACCTTTTAATATTGTTTTGATTATTCAAATAATGTGTTGCAGGCTTAATTTTCTACCCAAGCTCCTTGAGGATAGGACCATAACCTGTTTGATTTTGTGGTGTAGTTTCTTTCAAGTGCTCAGAACAAGGGTCAACACATTATAGCTGATGAGTCAGAACTTGATGACCCCGATCCTCAAATCAAAATGTTTTTGCCTCTTTGGAGGATTGATAAATAAACTTAAAGAAGAATATGTCATAGAGACCATACTTGGCCCAATAAGCCTCTGTTGTTTGCTGGCTCCTGGCCAGTGTTTCACTGGGCACATGATTCACGTGACAGGGAGCCTAGGCATGTGCTGAATGCATGAGGGTGGGCAGGCACGTGTGCTGAAGTGGGTCTTCTGTGGAGTGAATTCCAGGCAATAAGACCCCTCCACGGAGAGGACCTGGACAGCCCTTGTCTCCCCTGCTGTGAGCCCCTGGCATCTGGCTGATGGGATGTTTTTCGGTCCCAATGTTATTTCCATCTCCATAGCACAGATGTAGGTTAGACATCTCCAAATCAGGAGCTATTCATCAGCTAGTGGAGAATATTCATTGTTATTTGGGCTTCAGTGTAATTAGCTCATCGTTTCAGATCCTTTGCACCAAGGCCTGTTTGTTAACGGAGACTTTGCCTCATCACCAGCATTCACATGCATATTAGCATTTCCAGTAGTAGGTTGCTATTTTGATTTTTCTTAAGAGTTAAAATGAAATATTCAATATCTTTCTCATCGCCCTCTCACAGCCCTTGAAGACAAAGCCCTTTGGTCTGCATGTAGCTAACGGACAGTGTTCCACAGGAGCCTTTGATAATGGCTCAGAGAAGAGTGAAGAGCAGCCAAGCACAAAGTACACTGTAATAAGGTCACCAAAGCTGTAAATTACTGGTTTTCATCCTCAGATATGTCTTGCAGTGGCCTGAGAGAGTTTCGCTTCATTAAACGTGAGAAGTCACAACTCAGGCTAAATCTCTCTAGAGATATTAAATGCTGAACATATGCAATTACATCAAATGATGCCCTCGACTTGAACAGCCCAAGTTTGTTTTCAAAACTGCTATCTCAATTTCTTAGTCATGTCTCCTCTCTGTTCTCAGGCCCTTGCCCATAACCCACCTTGCCCTCCTTTACAAATGGCATTGGAAATGCCAGCCAGTGCTCTGGCACAGGCTGGCTGGCTGCCCTTCATGATTCCCCCAGGTTTTTAGACTCAAATTCTGTCTCTGTCATGCACAGCAGCTTTTCTTGGTTACATTTTAATTAATTCCATATGGTACAATGATGAGAATTTGGCCCAAAACAAAAAGGAGCCTGAGGTAATGCTATTTTCATCAGAAAGATCTAATGTACAGAGGCAAATAGGAAGTTCTCAAAGTGTTGTGGAGTGTGAAGGAAAAGAGAAAGAACTGGTGCCATAGAGTCATTGGTCACATTAAGCATTGTAAGAACATGACGAGGTCCCTGTGCCCCTGTGTGCTACAGTCTGCTAGTGTTTTCTGTCGAACACTACACAGCCTGTGCCTCATGACCATGTGTGATCTGAGATGGGGCTCCCACAATGCAGAGGGGCCAGGGACAGGAAATCCTTTCTGAGTCACCCCGGTGACCTCTGGATGGGGCTAGATGCCTTTTTAAAATCATGCCTCCTTTCTTTGAGAAATATCTTCATAAAGTAGGATGATCAAAAAGAGAAGCTATGGTGCTATATACTCTAATATGTTTTCTTCCTATTATTTTTTATTGTCTTATCCTTAGTTTCTTTTCTACACATGAGTCTAATCTATATTAGGACATGTTTGTAGTATGTAACAATGATATTTATTTTTGGAAGTTCTACCTATGAGTAACAACACGTCATGATTCCTTTTTATCTTTGTCTTTTCCCCTCTCGACCCTCCCTCTTCCCAGATCCTTCTAACTTGTGTTCCTCTCCCCATTTCCAAATGATCTATTTCCATTTTTCTTCAATTATCTTTTTATCATCTCCTTTCCTTTTCCTCCTTCTATCCATCTCCAGTTCCCTTTCCCTTCTGAAAAGAAATCTTTCCAATCCCCTCCTGTGTTAGATCGAAGGGATATTGTTTCAAACTAATCTTAGTATCAATTTCAAAATAAAGAAGTAGAGATGTTCCTGCTAAAGATGAGGTTAAGTCCAAATAAACCTCTTGTGAGTTGAAATGATCTTTCAGTCAGAGTCCTGCCTATCATCCTGTCCTAGAACCACAGCACACTACAGAAGCTCTGTTTTCTTCCCGTGGTCTTGCAGTTGCCTGGGGCTGCAGCTCAGTGCCCTCCCCACCATCACAAGACAACCTTGAGCCTGGGAAAACATCAAAATTCGATGTCCAAAATACCATTGCTAGTAAATGCAGGTTTATTTCACACCATCATAAAATGGAAAAATCTTAAATTGAACTAAGCTAAGTTTGAGATCACCTGTATTTATGACTAATGCCAATTTATGTGGTGCCCTTTCCAGTGATATTTGCCCAATAACACTGAATAATGGAGCCAAATCAAGTCCTTTAAAGTCAGCGACAATTTGGGTTGAAGTAGGCTGTACGGAATCCCTGATATTTCTCAACTGATTTTGATTCATGCTGTCAAATTTCTCTTTAGAAATATTTAATTCAGTTGTATTCATAGTAGATACTTTCTCCATAGCAGTAAATAATAATTTCTGTGTTTTTAATAATTCATTGGGCCTGGGCTGGGGATTTAGCTCAGTGGTTTCGGTGCCTGCTTGCAAGCGGAAGGATCCAGGTTCGATCCCTGTAACCACAAATAATACTGGGTGTGGAGACTCACGCCGAGCAGCAATCAGTATCACACACCACAGTGCAGAGCATGGTGGCTCATGTCTGTAAACCCAGCACTTGGGAGGCACAGGCAGGAAGATTGCTGTGATGTGAGTTTGAGGCTGAGCTCAGGGCCAGCCTGAACCACAAAAAAAAAAAAAAAAAAAAAAAAAAAAAAAAAAAAAAAAAAAAAAAAAAAAAACAAAAACAAAAAAAAAAAAAAAAAAAAAAAAAAAAAAAAAAAAAAAAAAAAAAAAAAAAAAGCGAGACCCTGTCTCAAAAAAAGCCCCAAAAACCTAAATTAAAAAAAAAAAAAAAGTAAGTCCACTAGTACTTAACTGATTCTAGGATTCTGGGGAGATGAGTTTCCAGTGGTGGAGGGAAGAAGGGTACAGTCATGTTCATCATCCAGAGCAGAACTCACACACAGAAGCACAACTTGCTAATGCTTCTGTTCACAACCAAAGTGTTTGTGAGTGGAGGCAGCTGCGAATGAAGATTTTAATGCATAGTAATACTAAGGCAACATACATACATAAGTGTTTTTGATAAGATTACCAGATATAATACAGCAGGCTAGTTAAATTTCAGAGGAAGAACAATTTTTTTTTTTTTTTTTAGGTTTTTTGAGACAGGGTCTCGCTTTGTGGTTCAGGCTGGCCCTGAACTCAGCCTAAAACTCACATCACAGCAATCCTCCTGCCTGTGCCTCCCAAGTGCTGGGATTACAGGCGTGAGCCACCACGCCCAGCACTGTGGTATGTGGTAATGGTTGCTGCTGGGCATGAGTCTCCACACCTAGTATGGTATGCGTTTACCGGGGATGGAACCCAGGTCCTTGCTCTTGCAAGACAGGTGCCGGAACCACTGAGCTAACTCCCCGGCCTGGAAGAACAATTTTTAATACAAGTATATTCCAAATATTGCATGGCCTACTTCTGTTAAAAATTTCACTGTATTTACCATGGTTATTCTTTAATAATTTTATTATTAAAAAACTATTTCATAGAATAGCTTTTATAGTTTCTTTACTAATATCTACTTGTAATAAACTGAAATGAACATTAAAATGCACAATGTTCAGGTATTTGAAAAAATAAATTTCAGCTTATTTGAATCTTAAATTGTATTGGACATCTATCTGTCTTTTATATTTGCTACATCTGGAAACTCTTCCAAAATATCTACATTGAGCAATACGTAATCCTGAACAAGCTAATCTTTAGTTAGACTAATGTGACCATAAGAGTTGCTGACTCCACTCGCCCTCAGCTAGTTCCTGAAACCACTGCTTTCCTTCTTCTTACTTTAATTAATTGTCTATTCTGCCTTATTTTTCTCTTTGCTGAGTCAAAATACCTGACATCTAGAGTTTAAGGAAGAAATGCTTGTCACAGCTCACAGTTTGTAGAGGATTCAGTAGAGGATCAGCTGGCTCCAGTCAGGGTGGCATGGCAAAGGGGCCTTGCAGGGGGAAAGTGTGCATGGTGTTGCAGGGCAGGCAGAAGGCAGCACAGTAGAGAAGTGGCAAAGCAGCAGCAGCAGCCTGCCTCTCCCCACACCAAGAGAGAGGCGCCCTCAATCCTGGCAAGACATTGTAATTCCACATTCCACATGATGCACATTCACATACTGCAGTCCAAATAACTTTGAAATGTCCACTTATGAATGCATGATGCTTTGAAAGGGCATCTTGATACAAACCATAAAGCATCTTATTAAGGTTAATTACCCTGTGTTATACATTTTTTCATGTGTACTCTTCTTATTTCTATCCAGTCCATTAACATGACCTCCAGAGTATGCAGAGACCCTATCATTTTCATCTCCTTTGCTCTAACCATCATTATAACCACTATCCTAAGCATCTTCATTTCTTACCTAGGTCATTACTGAGATTCCCATCTGAGGGCCTCATAATTCATTTTGTGCCTTCCTTATTCACTTCCCAAAGAGCAGTTTGGTAGAAGAGAGGTAGAAGCCTACATTCTACCCTCTAGGAAGAAACAGTCAGCTTTTCACCAGGACTCAGGAGGTCTGTCAGATGCTCTTCCTCAGGCCTCGCTCTGCCTACATTTTGTCCTTGTTTACAACCAAGTCATTCCTGATTCAGGGGATCTCACTTGCTTTCTACTTCCTTTGGGACACGATTTTCTATGTTGTGGTGCTGTGTGTGTGTCTATATATACACAGAAGGTCTAATTCATATATATATATTTATTAATATCTAATTCATGTAATATATTTAATTCATATATATATATATATATATATATATATATATATATATATATATAACATAAATGTCTTTCTGAGTGGTGACTTTCTTCACACTCCAGTCTGTAGCTCTGATGCTTTTTTTCATTGTCTTTATTGTCTGAACTGATACCTGCTCTGATTTTTTTCCCCATGATTTCATTTCTAAATCCCTCCTGTAGACTCCAAACCTTCTAAGAGCAGATATCTCCATTTCCTTCCATGTTGCACCCTGAGTCTTTCTGCCTAGTGCATGGGTGGTGTGCAGTAATGCATGCTGAGTGACTATACAAACACAATAATAAGAGACAGGTCACATGGGTTGAACAGATACCCCGTGCCAGGTGCTGTGCCTACTTAGGGCTTTGCACACCTATCGTGTGGCATGATGCACAGATTTCCTCTGGACTTGAGTGGTCAGACATGCTTCCTACTCCCTTTTTGCTTTGTTCCTGTAGTAGGTGACTATGTCACCTCTTCTATCTTCTCATATTTCCCAGCAGCTCTTCTGCTGTCCTCCATTTCACCTACTTAACAATCTTGTCTTTTCACTGAGAAGTTGAAATAAACTGCAGTGGATTTGCACCACCATATTTCCCCATCTACATGGATGTGTGGCAGGGCCTGCCTCCTGTCTTAACCCGTGACAAGAGATCACATCACTAACACAATAGACACATCTCTCATGAAAGCCAACATCGATGCTTGCTAATTATAGCCTCGCTTTCTTACTTACATGAGAATATTTCTACAACCATGCTTCTCATTTTATCTAATTTTTATTCTCTGCTGCCCCTGTCAACATAAAACATACATTTCCATTTTAAAAGAAAAGAGGAAGACAATAGTAAAAATCGTTGGCTTCACTATCTTGCCAACTTTCACATTTCCCATTTGTAGAAAAAGTCCCTAGTTGAGATGCTTGCTCTGACTTCAGTCCTCCCACCATTTTCTTCCTTCTCCCTACTCTCTCCTGATTTGACTGTCCCCTGATACGACTCACAAACCATAAACTCAGCTCCATTTTAAGCCAGCTTCACTCACGCTTTTGCTTCCTTTGCTCCTCTCGCAAAGGATGACTTGTTGGTCACTGATCAACTCTCCCCTGACTTGAGTCCCTTGCATTTAGCACAGTTGTTTTCTGTCCCTTTCACACAGTTCTTCCCCTGGCTGCAGAATATACACACTCTTGGTATTTCTATGACTTCACTGTCTTGTTCTTCTGTGCTGGCTGCTTCTCCTTCTAACTTCCTGAGCTTTGGTTCCTGCAGTTTAGTCCTCTATTGTTAACCCTATTTGTATTTACATCTTGTCTTGGTTATGTTTGTATCTCCAGCACAGGCTTTTCCCCTAAACTCATTTGTATATCCGATTGCCAATTCCACATGTCCACGTGCACCCCTGCGAGGTACCAGATGTGCCCTGGGTTCTTTCTTCCCAACTACACCCTCTCTACAGGTTTCCTGCTGAAATGTATGACTTTGTGTTCCTGTTGCACCAATTAATTCAGGTTTAAAAAAAATGATATCATTGACTTAGGGAAAGACTTCTTGAACAAAACCTCTATAGCACAGGAATTGGCTGAAAAAATCAACAAATGGGACCTCATTCTTTTAAAAGGCTTCTGCATAGCAAAGGAAACCACCAACAGAGCAAAAAGGCAACCAACAATGTGGGAAAATATCTTTACCAGCTGTTCCTCAGACAAAGGGTTACTATCTAGAATCTATAAAGAGCTAAAAAAAATCAGCCCACTCAAATTTAAAGACCCAATTCAAAAATGGGCATCTGAAATGGACAGATATTTTTCAGAGGAAGAAGTAAGAGCAGCTAAGAAGTATATGAAGGAATGCTCAACATCATTAGTCATTTGAGAGATGCAGATGAAAACAACACTGAGATTTCATCTCACTCCACATAGAATGGCTGCCACTTCAGAATCAGCCAATGGCAAATGTTGGTGAGGCTTCGGAGAAGAAGGAACCCTTCTCCACTGTTGGTGGGACTGTAGACTCATACAGCCCCTGTGGAGATCAGTGTGGAGATTCCTCAAAAAGCTAGGATTGGAAGTCCCATTTTACCCAGCCATCGCCCTGCTAGGTATATACACAAAAGAATTAAAAGACTCATATCACAGTGACATATGTGCACCCATGTTTATAGCAACCCAATTTGTGATTGCTACATCTTGGAAACAACCCAAGTGTCCATCAACTGGAGACTGGATAAGAAAGCTGTGGTTCTTCTACAGAATGGAGTATTACTCTGCCATAAAAAATGGTAAGTTTGAATGATTTATACTTAAATGGACATACCTTGAGGATATCCTCATAAGTGAAATAAATAGGGCACAGATAGGTACATATCACATCTTTTCTCTGGTATGAGAAAATGAAGATGTAAATGAGTCCTAGAATTGTATGTTATATATTATGAAATAGAAAATACTCAAAGTGAAATAGGGTGGAGGGGGAAAATAATGAGATTGTAACAAAAAAGAAAAGAAACAAATTTTATGTATATAGGGGGGTGGTAGGGTGGGTAGAGCTATGGTAAAAAATGAGAATTACGTTGTGTCTTATACTGGTACAAATCCCCATTGTGGAGTGCAATCATGATGTGTATATTTAATGTACCAATAAAGATTTCAACTAAAAAAATGATATCTTTGATTCCATCACTTTTCTTATATTTCACAGTCAATCAAATTTTCTTATATTTCACATTCAATCCACGTAGTGGGCACATCTCTTTTCTATACTGCCAGAGTAACTACATCCTGCCCGCTCTCCTCCAGTTGCCATGCTGGACACCACAGTGTTGTCTGTGCTGGACACTGCTGTGCGAGGGCGTCTCTCCCCACCTTGGCTTTCTCCCCTACAGCCTCTTCTCAACGGAAGAATGAGAACGAAATTCTGGGCACGTTAGAATTTGTAAATTCTGTTCCAAACACCACAGTTGCTCTCAGGCTGTGCAGTTTGGGAGTCAAACTACAAAGGCAGCTTGAGAAGGGTCACATGAAGTCGACATCATGGTAGCTCATGAAGGGTCCTGTACAGTGTCACCTCTCTTGCCCTTGTCTTCATCTTCTGCTCAGTCCTCCTTGGCTGGGGATGTCCTTGCTACTTCTGCTTCTCATGTGACTCTGTCTTCAGCTCTGTGAACGAGTTGCCCCATTTGCCTAGACTATTCCCCAGACATCTGCTTTGTAAACTCCTCTGCACCTTTGCTGTCTTTTCTCTGCCTCATCATCTCAGTGAAGCTTGTTCCATATCTCTTAGCATGTTTTTATTATACTTCCACTATAAATGTGTTTTCAGCTGTCACTCTGAGCACAATATACAATTTCTTTATTATTTATGTTCATATTATCTATATTCTCTAGCTGGAATATAACTCTCCTGGCACCATCAACCTTTATTTTGCTTCTTGGTGAATACCAAGCACTTAATAAACCCTCAATAAATAGCAACACGTGATGTGTAGTTGGTCTAAAGGAAAATACCTTGGGCTTGGATCCTACCATTGGGGTATGGGCCAAGTGATGTTTTGTAAGCTCCTGGGCACTTAGAAGTTTCATATGCTTTATCTTAAAAACAGGGCTAATGACATCACCTCATGAAATCTTTGTAGCATGAACTAGTGAGACTGTGCCCAAGCTCCTCAGAAATGTACTGCACGTATTGAAAGTCCTTTAACAATTTTACGTATTTAATTTCTGAAAAACTCTTAGGTGGTAAGCAGCATTGTTACCTGTTTCACATGTGAGAGATATTGAAACTCTGAGAGCTGAACAATTTGGTGCTTTCGCACAGTAAGCCGCACACTCAGGATGAAATTCAGTTCAATGTGTCAACATATTTAATGTTTTTTCTTGGCATAGTTTGCGATGCTTTTGCTAATGGAACATTATTTTCCTATTAAATCTTTTAATGGTACAAATGGGCAAAGCTATTGATTTTTGCGCATTTTCCTTATGTAGCATACTGCAAGCTTTATCTTAATTCCTGCTTCAAAATTTACTTCAGACCCTTATTTCAAATCTTATTTCTGGTCTTCTATGGTAAAGAGTTTCAGAAATATATTTAATGATAAAGTTTATGGAGCATCCCTGATTAATTCAAGTAATTTACAGTATTAATGAAAAATCTCTCAGCACATTTTTTGTTATTAACATCACTGTGGATTTCAAATATATGTTCTCTGTGTGTCTTAAGAAAAATTCCCTTGGAGCTTTGTACTTTTGTCAAGAATGCTGAACTGTATCAACAATCACCACATATTATTGTAAGTAACGTTTAAAGAATAAACGAGAAATATTTGTGATTACTTATTTGACTTTAGGAAGGAAAATAGCTTGTAAATTGTAGATAATGCACACACAGTACTGACTAGTGGCATTTTATTGTGCTAATATTTAGGAAGCTTTGACAGAAATTCCACACTGAGCACCATGTGATCATTCGCACATCCTGCATGAGGCTGTTTGCTTGGCCCTCATGCCAGGCCTTGCTCCACGTGAAGCCAAGCTCAGGCAGAAGCCGAGAGGCTGCTGCTCCCCGGCTGCTGGCTCACTCTGATCCCTGCCTTCTCCTCTCAGTCCAAATCCTCTTTCTGCCTTGAGCCTTCTTTCTTCCCTGGTGGGAAGATGGGCCATAGATTCCCAGGCTTCCCTTCCCCCCTTGGTAAAAAAATGATAGCAACCACTAACTAAAATCAAGAGTAACAGTAGTGACCCACAGAGGTCACTAAACAGGTCAGAAGGACACACTGATGATGAACAATAAGCGGAAAGGCCATAGCATGGGTGCATCATTTGCTTTTTCCTTTTCCCAAGAGCAGCAGGTCCCGCTGGACACTCCATGGGTTTCAGGCTCAGAATAAAGACAAATAGCAGGGCTACTGTTGGCGAAACTGGGGTAGGTGGCATTTTCCTTGGTGAAGACTTCAATGTATATTGAGGATGGAAGGCCAATACTCATGACCAAGAAAGACGAGGAAACTGAATCTGTTACCTCCCAAATCCATTGCCGTGGGACTCATTCGACCAAGAAAATTTCCCAAAATGAGTGTGTGCTGCATTGGAGAAAAGGTCTATTGCTTCTCTGTCCCAGTAGGGCATCCTGCTTCCAACAGAGGCTGTTTCTTTATACTCATTTTCCAAATGAAAACAAGAACAGCAGAAATACAGCCAACAGCCCAACCAGGGCGGGCACTTGGCCTTTCTAAGCTGCCAAAATTTAAAGCTGTTTTTTCTATTTTTTGACAGAAAAAAAGTGGCCAATCTCTTTGAGAGCTAATCTAGGATATGTAATGTAATATATAATAAATAATTATATACATCCCTGTAAGAATCACATTGTGCTGTATAATTCATTTGATGTTACATAAATACTTTCATTTAAGCCAATGACCAGTGGTAATAGCAGCATGAAAAAAACAAGTAGTAGGACTAATTACATAAAGTGTTGGGAAAAGTACAGAAACATTTCACAATTGTTTTTCATCTCTCAGTATGGCTTTTTAACTTTTTAAAATTTACTTTATTTGACTACATAAATTTATAGGTTATACTAACATACTTCCTAAGATTTATATAAGATATTTTAAACAGAACTTAAGCTGAAGTAATTAAAAGATGTCATTGATATTTAATTTTAAATAAACTATTTATTTATGTGCCATGAATATTTTAACTTATCCCGGTTCTTTGCCCACAAATTCTTCTAGAATTATCTGGAGAATTTTTTTCTTTTCTACAGTGACAAACTGAAAGCAGTCATGTATACAATGCACTTGGATGTGTAGTGTGCCCCACCTGATAGTTATTATGGAATCATTCTGAAATAATGACGTCATCAACCTACTATCTCTTAAGCAAATATATCCAAGCACAAAATCTGTAGAATTTTCCCTATTGACAAAAATAGTCTTTTAATGTTATAGGAATTGGTTTGAGCTTCTTTTTTTTGTAGAAATTGGTTATGCTTCTGCTTACTATCAATAAACACATTCTACTAGAGCAGCTATTCATCAATCAAGTCCCCTGCACTTTTAAAATTACCACATAGGGCTACTATGTCTAAAATGTCATCATTTTAAAACATATTGGATGTCACAAGAGGTTAAACTTCCCTTTGTCAGATAAAATGATTTTTAAAAAGAAGCATAAAAGTAATTTGGACTCATAATATCAAAGTTGGATTCCAATAAGTTAAAATTTTAGTAAAGAAATTGAGAAAGTCCCAATGAACTTGGCTGCCCTTTTCTGGTGACATAGTTCTGAGTTCTGAAGCAATCTCATTTCCAACACAAAAAGTTATTTTATTCTGGGGTAAGTTTTTGTTTCAACCTACACCTAACATTAGACAACTCAAAGGAAATGGGTTCACTTTTGCTATGTTTTGTATGGCCACTGGATAGATGAACAAATTGTTTTCAAACGACCAGTATAAAACATTTGTTTTACTTAAGTTATTTTTCCATTATCATTCTCAGTGAATTTTCAAGTTAGGCAGACTCTTCTTTGCTCTTCACTTTGAAGGTATGGTTTTATGGAGGGCTGACATTTTAACATCTCTTCTGCAGTCAATGACAGTGAAGAAAACCTCCTATACTTAGAACTGCCTGGCTGTGTCCTTCTATTTCTATGAATAAAATATTAATTAAGTAATTTTATGTATTTTGAGAGAACTAAAAATATTACCAAAAGTCAGTACAAAGGCACTATGTTATAGATAATCAAATCACACTTCATTATAGTATTATTAGATACAAAATGGTGAAAACATTTAACAGTTTTGAACTTTTCATGTCTTGAGTTAAAAAAAAGAATTAAAAGTTGAGTGGACTTGCCAAAATTTATACTTGTACTGTCTCCCCAATATGAAGATGAATGAACACAGTCTAGTTTCTTGTGAATATCTGTGAGGTTAGGACTTTACTATAGTCTTTATAGAACCCAAGATTACGCTTCAAATTTCATTATCCAAGAGGTCGAATGGAAAGTTTTTGTGGTTGTGACCAAGTTTTTCAAACATGGTAGAAAGTACAGTTGATAAGACTGTAGTAGTACTGTTGACATAATCAACTTCACACTACAAGATACCACCACATATTTAATCAGAATTTTCTCTCTAGCATGCCCACATTTCAGTGGCATTGTCTAAACAAGAAACCATAACTTTACTCAGTTTTTTTGAAAGCAAACAGGACAATAGGATTATGTAGGTACGTGCCCATGGCACACTCAAGTAGATTTGGTGCCTGATATTTTTACTGTTTTCAAATAGCCATTGATAGTATTTGAGGAAATGAGGAAAAAAGTTATTAATTTGGTAGTACTTACTGACATCATACATAACTTATTGTAAAATACCATATATTTCTGAGATCCAGGATTTCCAAGATTCTACTTTTGGGAAGATAGTATTTTGCCTAGTGCTGGATATTGAACCAGGGCTTGACATTCACCTACATTCCCAGCAAGAAAGAGTCTCTCAGAAAGCCACTAAGTTCCTCAGGCTATGTTTGGATTGTCAGTGCTCCTGCCTTCGCCTTCCAGTGTTCAGACTGTAGATTAGGTCACCTAGCTTGGCTCATGTACTTTCCTGTCTTTATCTTAACCGTGCCCAGTTGACACACTTTCTGGTGTATTGTATCCAGCATTCTATTTTGGTTATTTCCCTTCCTTGTCCTTTCTGCTGTCCTTCAATTCACTCAGCTACTTAGCCTTCTTTGGTGACGTCTGGATCATGCTAATATTAATATTGTAACAATTTTCATTTTCATTAATTGAGCTTTTAGGAAAATCATCTCTGACACCATGTTGATGAAAAGTGACAGGAGACTGTTCTCAGCGGCTCTGAGTCCGGTGGCATCTGCAGGTGTCCCCCGCAGTCTTGAGGTATCGGAGGATAGATGTGACTCCTAGTCCTGCCGGACACCTAAAACACTACTTCTTATTCTCTAAAATTGAAGAATGAATTGTTGGAACAACTGAGGTTAAGAGTAAGAAAAATTTATTGAGTGATAGCTTCTGGATAAGAGAGACAGAAAATGGAAAAATGGCTTGCCCACTCACCCTATTTCTCAAAGGCATTTCAATGGGGAAGGTCACAAAGTGAGGTGGAAGGGGGTGGGACAAAACTACGACCAACCAATCATATTCCAAGTAGAGTCAACGAGGTAATATTGAGTAGATGGGGATCAAATAGATAAACAAGTCGAGTACCAACAATTTCCAGAAAGAAAATGGTCAGGAAGATTGGTGCCCATTTAAGATAGCAACCACTGCTGTTTATCTCTAGGGGAAGCATTACCTCTTTTCTTTGTAATACTAACCGGTGAATGCACCTCAATTGTTTTTCTATGTTGGGGACCCGGCTTTGTCTAAATGCCTTAAAATATTTTTCATGAACTCAGCTCTCTGCAGTAGTGGGGCAGTGGAAGACCTGGAAGCTTCTTTTCTGCATTGTAAGTCACACCTGTTGGATGCCCTCAGTGACAGAGGGAAAATCGTGGCAGTGATTACAGCAGATAAGTAATTTATGCTTTGTTAATTTGACATAAAGACAGTATTGTATCAGGACTCTTAATTTTAAATTTTAAAATGGCCAGTGAATCTTTTTATTTTCTCATGAAACTTTCGGACTTTTGCTTTCCAAGGAGGACTTTTCTGGGAAGTCAAACTGTGAGTGCTAAACTGAGACTATCCTAAACCACCTACGTACAACTGTGGCTTTCTCTCACTCTCAAGACAGCTGAACCAGCCACCTGTCATCTTTGGCTTCATATTCTAGATCTCTAGGGTCAGCCAGCACTTCTGGACTTTAGTGATTTCCTTTCTCAAAGGTTCATATGAACCTGTCACCACACTCACCTCAATACACATGAAAAATGTTATTTATTGTACAGTATATCACCTTAACATTGTTCAATTTCTTATTCCCTCAAGCCACTTTCCCATTCATGAAATTTTTTAAGAGTTAATTATATTCCTTTACTCTTTTCAAATATGCAAAACATTGTCAGGAGGCTGTACAAATTTAGTGTGTATTTTAATGCATTGTAAATTTTTTCTTTGAGAATCTGATCAGGATCTGGAGAAGCTGTTGCGGATATAGAAAGAAGAGCTCATTTGGTTAAATTTGCTCTTGTTTAAGAATTTCAGTTTTTTAAAAATTGTTTACACCTCATTCCTGTCTTAAAACATCAACTATGATTTATGAGATGGTTTCTTTGATAATATAGCTTCTCTAGAAGGCAAAATAGGTGTGTATATGTGAGTATGTGTGTGTGTGCTCGTGTGGTGGGAGTGTGGTGTCCTTGAGAAGCATCTATAAGCACTGTGAACAAAAACCAGAAGAGTATAATATCTTGAGTCAGACCATATCTTCCTTAAAAAGAAGTTTTCATTACTCTCAGAGGGGAAAACACTACCATTGTTTATTCATGACACTTACAATGAGATCATTAACTTTGCTTTTAATATTTTAATCACTTAACAAGAAGAAAGGAATGTCTTTGTTGGTTTCTTTAAAATTCTGCTAAATATAAAGTGATTACAGGAGTAAATGGTAATTTCTGGGGACTTAATTCCAAACTTAACTTACAACACCCTATTTACATATTAATATCAGATGCTGAAGCTTTGGACACACCCACCTTTCTCCTCCATTCCCAAATTCATAAAGCAGGAGATGGGACTGGACAGTGTAGGCAGCTAAGGATGAACATTGCAAAGTACCTTGTGAAAATAATGAAAAAAAGACTAGAAGATAACATCATGCAACTTGTTTTACGTATTGTAATACTTCATTAGAAATTTATGCTTCAACTAGAGTGTTTTTCTTGAAATAAGTAAAATAATGGTTTTCCTGTGTAGAGGATATGGACTTATGTTTTACTACATTGAACTTTCTTTTGCTTTGTTTCCAAAGATACTGTCATATTGTATCATAGGAAACTTAATAGTACTTTGTTAATTTAGATAAAATACCATCTTAGGGGAGGTAGGGACATAAAGAACAAGTGTACTGTTTTCCAGTAAATGAGTTCTATTTAAACTTCAATAACATGTTTATTGGAAAGGCTGAGAAGCCTGGATTCCTCAGCTCCCGGGGAAAGTGTGAGCAAGGTCTTTATCACGCTCTGGAGCAGGGAGTCTCCTCAGCTTTCCTTGTGTCCCTGATTCCTGAAAACTGATCCAACTGTCACGCTCCTGCTGCTTCCCTTCCTGCTCCTCCTTCATTTCCTTTTGTCCACTTATCTTTTTCCAGACTGCTTGTTTCTGCCAACCTTTGTCATGTTCTTTGATGCTTTTTCTTCAAAAAATAAAAAATAATCTAGATAATCTTTTTTTTTTTTTTCCTTCTGAATAATAGTGGGATGGTGAGAAACAGTGGATTGTGGGATGAGGTGTAAAAGACATTGGAAACAATGAGAGATTTAAATATTTTTTGTAATGATGAAGATAGAGGGAAATCATTCTGTAGCAATTATTACTGAATCTAATGAGAAGTATTTTCATCTTCTGTTGATCTTTAAAGTTGTTAATACTGATGACTTACTGTCTGAAAACCTTGAAATAACCAGTTGACAAACTGCATTTAAATGAACAATCTAGTAGCCACGGACTAAAGAAAAATTTTGATATACTTCAACAAATGAATGTTTGTCTTACAGAAGTTAATAGATAACCCAGTTTGTGTATGTCTCAATGGGATTGCCTATAAAAGTTAAATTTATACTTCACACTGATAAATATGTTCCCTATCTCAAAATGAACAGGTGAGAATTTTACTTTCTGAACAAGGTTCTTGTTAATCAAAGCTGCTGAGTGTAAGAGTCTTGTTTCGATTTCACAGCTGGCAGTTACTTCCCTGAGGGGCACCAGGAAAGTGCTATGTGACAGAGATACCTTGTCATTATCTCCTAGAACCTGACTTTGTGGGTTTTTTTTCTTTTTTTCTTTTTTTTTTTTTTTTTTTGAGACAGGGTCTCTCTTTGTAGTCCTGAACTCAGCAGTCCTCCTGCCTCTGCCTCCTGAATGCTGGGATTACAGGTGTGAGCCACCATGTCTGACATTGTGGAATGTAGTACTGATTGTGGTGGATGTGAGTCACCACGGCTGGCATTGTTACATGTGATTACTGGGGATCAAACCTAGGCGCTTGAGTTGCGAGGCAGGCATTGGAAACACTGACCTAAATCTCTGGCCCTGGAACCTGACTTCATAACAAATGTTGAACATTTCTTGTCTTTACCACCTTTTATCTTTAGTGTCACTTTTGAACTGAACTATCTTTGTTGGATCACTTTTGTTTCCAGTTGCAAAATTAAAAAAAAAAAAAAGCAGAGAGGCAAAATACATCTAAAAACCCTCAAGTTCCTAAGAAATCAAAAGTTGGACTGAAGATAAATGAATCTTTGGAGAGAAACAGAAAAGAAGACAGTGGCAAGCAGAATGGAAACACCAGGTAGAGCTAGGTTGATCTCAGTGAAAGTCCCCCAAAAGGTCTTGTTCAGAATCAGACTGAAGCTAGTTTAAATCACTTAATCCTACAAAAATATTGTAAGTGAAATAGTCATAATAAACAGAATATCAGGATTATTGAGACAAATGGAATGAAAATATTCTAATTAATGGTAAACACTTACTTCAGTCAAAGTCTTAGGAGGACAGAACAATGTTGCCGACTGGCTTTGGAGACAGGCCCTGTGTGACAACTGACCTTGGGAGTGTGGTGATCTTGCCACATGGCTCATCACACATGTGAATTTCCATTCTTTCATTCTCATGGCCGCAGACTTGAGTCCTGCTCACTGAGTGTCTGTCGTGGTTACTATGGTGTGTGAGGCTGAGCCAGTGACACTATCAGGACAGCCAATTTGTCCTCACTCATCATCTGTCTAAGGAAGAAGAGTCAATCAAAGGCAACATGTGCTCATTAATGACAGGGAAATGGACCAACTTAGCAGCCCAACTCTTGTTTTCAAGGGAAATAGATAAGAAAAATAACTGAGCCTTTTTATTTGAAGATAGGTACAATTTTAATATCTACTTAAGAGAAGCAAAATAAAGTTGTGTGTGGTATAATTACAAAAATGAATAAACATATCTTTAGGGAAAGAGTTTGTATTTTAAAAAGGCTGAATGTCAAGGAACACTGTGAGATTAAAAAAGGCAATGTTGGGAGGGAAAATTGATAAGTGTGATGACAGTAAGATCTGTGTGCTCATGACCCTAAAGCTTCCTTCCAAACACAGCTCTGTGCTCAGGAGAAGTGGAAGGGAGCTGAGCTCTTCACAGGCCTTCATATTTTACTCTTAGAAAGATACTAACTTTTAGAACTTTTCTTTCAGTTGTGCACTTCAGGCTGGTGCAATGTTTTGATGCAGGAATGGGAAGCATCATTAATCTTACCACTAGTGAGACAAGACTAGACTTGTTCAATTTGTAAATAACTTAAATAATTTTCATTTCCTTCAAAATAATTTAAAAGCTCCCTGCTAAATAATTTCAACAGTTTATCTTCTTCTAAGGTCACAAAAATATATTCTTCAAGAGTATTTGAAACAAAATTTGCAAGGAGGACTGTAAATAATGATAAACTGCTATTAATTTTAAAAGTAGAAGAAAAAATTCAAATTTCTTCAGCATAAAGAAAAGCTAAAGGTTTGAGGAGATAGATATGTTTTACCTGAGATAAACAGTATATGATGTACCATAAATACATATAATTTTTATGTTTTTATATATTATTTACAAATTTAATTCAAAAACAGCTCTCTATATAAAAAAAAGCTCTTTTGAGGTTACAGTAAGTCCTTTACTTACAGCCTAGTTCCATTCTGGGAGAATGCTCATAAGTTGGACTGGTCCATTCAGTCTGAGACAGTGAGTCTTATACACCTTTGACAGAAATCAGCATACAAAAACCCAGCACACCATCACACTGTGAAGTGATCACACAGCAGCACAGCCTTGACAAAGTCCAGCAGACATGTGTCCTTTCGTGACTTGTTTGCATATATGCATGTTTATAATTTGAGGTTCATTCCTATCTGTGAAAGTTCTCAACTATAATGTTCATACATCAGGGACTTACCATACTTTCAGTTCTACTGATTACTTGGCTCATTGATAAGTGTATTTTCTTTCATATCTCTTTATATGCAAATTTTTTAGGAGAGTAGATAAGATTGAGTAGGACGGTGTCTGAAAATGAAGTAAAAGTTGGAGAGACGCTAACAAAGTAAAGTTCAACTTGGAAATTTTGGCCTTCTACAATGTACCATGAGTCACTAAATTTCGGAAAAATGAAATATTTTATTGAATTAAAATTGATACTGAGTTAATTGATGATATTTCAACTCATCTGAAGAACAATAGGAAAGCTTCTTTGAGATATTAGCCTTAACTTGGTTCAACTTCATTCCAACACAAAGTAAATATCTACCATGTTTTCATGTATTATGCTAAGTCCTTGAAATATTGAACTTAAAAAGTAATTATCACGAAAAACAAATTTATAGATGAGAAAAAGGGAAACACATGAGGTCCCAGGTTTAAAATAGAGCTATTTTCAAGAGTTACACAAAGAAAATAATGGATAATTTTCATGGGAACAGGAGAAAGAGAGACATCACGGAAAGATGAGCATATGTAATGGACCATGACAGTTTTCCAAATTGGGAGGGTGGGTATCTTTCCAGAGAAGCAGTACAGAAAAAGAGAGAAATGGGGAGGTAGATTTGTAGTTGACTTAAGTATCAGTGAAGTTTATTATGAATGGAGTAAACAGCAGTTGAGAATAAGACAAACGAGGAAAAGGATGAGATATAGTGAAAAGACTTACAAATGACAAATGCTTATTATCTTCATCAGCTTTCTGCCAAAATGTGTGAGAGAAAAAAATTTCAAAAGGATGAAAAGTTCCTTTGGGTTCATGGTATTAGGGGTTTCAGCCCAAGGTAACTCGGTTCTTGCTTTGGGGATGTTGATGAATGCATCAGAGAAGAAGGACATGGTGGAGGATATCTGTTCATCTCAAAAAGACTGGGGAATAAAGAAAAGAGAGAAATATAAAACATTACTCTTCAAGGACATGTCCTCAGTGACCTTACTTTCTTCTATGAAATCCTCCTTCTTTAGAGTTCCACCACTTTCAAACAGTGCCATCGTTTGGGGCCAACACTTCAACACATGGTCTCTGAGGGACCCTTACCCAAGCTATAGCACTTGACAATTTAAATTTCATCTTCTCTAGAAACGTAGGGCATTGAATGGTGATGAGTGAGAAGGGGATCTGTTTAGACCTGTCCTTTAGAAAGGTAACCGTGGAAATAATGTTAAAGAATTAAAGGAGACTCTTAATTAGGAAAACATAGTTGAAATAGAAGAACATAATAAGATGTATATGCAAGTAAGTGTCGAATTCTTGATGTAGATGACCATGAGGTGTATTACTCTTGTAACACTTGGTGCGTATTATTAACTGAACATAGACTACAAGATGAAGAATATCAACTCGAAGATTTTGAGTTTTATTTTGCCTATAACTTTATATTGCACATAGGATATTTGGGTTAACAGTGCTTTGTACTTAAGTATAAAGTTAGAGAGAGAGAGAGAGATTAACACTAGACATTTAATTTAGGAATTATAGAAAATTGTGGAAATCTAGGAATTATACTTATCCAAAAGTGTCCCAGAAGCAATAGGAAATTGGGGCATAACCAAAAAGAGCAATGTTTTCTTTAAACTGCCAAAATGTTAAAAATTTTACCAAATTCTTAAATTTCACAATGTGAGATTCCAAGAAATTAAGTAAGAAGCTGTAGAGAATTGAGGAGATTGGTTCTGAGGATTTATTCAGGGAAAATGGAAGTTCACCAGCACAGTGGTCCAGAGGAGGAAGCAGTGATCAGTCAAAAATCTGAAAACTTTTTCTGATCACTCACAGCCAGACAGATTCTCCATACTAATGCCTAGCTGTAGAGGCTATAACTGGGTTGGAGATTATATTGTCTATCATCTCTACAAAATCTTCTTACTATTTACTTAGAACTTTAAAAAAAAAGCATCTCCATATTTATCAAATGTCTCAGTCATTTCCTTGTCATTGGAACAAAATACTCAACATGTACAACTTCCTCGTGGTGAGGCTGCTTTGGTTCAGGTTACAGTCTTCAAGGTGGCAGTGGCATGGTGGAAGGCACAGGTGATAGCTGCTGCTTACATAATGCAAGCTTGGAAGCAAGAAGTGTAAAGGAAGGAAGCAGGAGGGACAGATACTCTGCCAGCTCACACCCCTGCAGACCTTGCTCTTCCAACTATACACTGCTTCCTATCAAAACATTCTGCTCTGACTTCCTTATAGTACCCATCTTTTAAAATCTCTACCTCTAAAACACAGATCTTTTGGGGCTTGATCTAGATGTAAAATATAACAGAAGGAAAAATAATAGAGCTCAATAGACAAATAGTCCAGTTTTTAGAGTTATCAGACATTGACTTCAGAATGACTGTCATTAATATATTGAGAAAAATATGGTATGGTGGTGATTTTTTAGGAGCTACAATGTATAAGAAAGAATGTAGTCATTTCATTCAATTATGAATTCAATGGGATGATGTAACAGCAGATTTGGTGGAAAATACAGAAATGTAAAAAACTGTATTAGACAGGACACATCATCAAATTTATGTACATTCATATATCACATAAAGCAAAGAAAGAATAAGACAGAAATGACTTTTTAAGAAACAATAGACTACACTTTCTTCAAACCTAAGGAAATGCTTCAGAACATAGTCTGTAAAGGCAGTAATATCTCTAAGCCATGTACTACAAGGAAATTATATTTAGGCATCTGAGAGTTAAACTGATGAAGAACAATGACCGAAAAGAAGACCTGTAGTCAGAAGAAAAAAGAAAAACCAACTACTAGAGGATCAATGAAAGACTGACAACTCACTTCTCAGCAAGATATGGACGTCATGGGAATAGTATTACATCCTTAACGTGTTAAAATATAAAGTCACTAACCTACATGTCTTTGCCTAATAAAAGTGTTTGGTAAAACTAGACGTATCAAATGTATTAAAATATATGAGAGATTGCATTCCTGGCAAAAAATTTAAGAAATATGCTGAAGAAGGTTCTATAGACACAAAGGAAATCACCACAGTTGAAAATCAAACAATCCTAGGAAAGGATATGGTAGGAAAGGATCAGAGGAAATGGAAATCTAGGGGTGAACATAAGTAACTCCAGATGTGGCTAGCAGTTCAGAAGGGTTTGAGTGACTTTTACCAAGGCAGACACTCCTCTTCTGGGATCCGGCATTGCACTGTAGACTCACGTTTTCAGATGTTATATTCAAGTTGCTCGGCTGTGTCTCCTGGGAGGACATGGAGAGCTTCTGCAGGACACAGCATTGGACAACTTAGTCTCAGAGTGTTGCTTTCCATTTTCAGTTTCCTGAGTGTCATCTGAGTGCTTCCCGGAAAAGTGTTATCAATTAGTATTTCACTGCCTCTATGTTAGAGGTCCTTTTTTTTCTTACCCATCAGGTGGTTGTATATATATTGATAGCAATGCCCCCCCCCCAAAAAAAAACTTCTTCATAAATAGAAACTGGGCTTCATTAAAGTGTAACTGTCCCCACCAATTTTAGAGTTAGGGTAAAGTCTAAGGTAGGTGGATTTGTGTCTGAAGGTAACATTAATATGAAAGGGAAGATCTTAATTTTGTAGTTCTGAACATGTTAGATATTTCTAGAGTTATTAAGCACATTTTCTGTTTTGGAATTTGTATGGGTTGAGAGTATAGCCCACTAGCTGTTAAAATCTTTGAGTGGAACATTATAAATAGATGCTTTTTGAGAATTTGCAAGCAATTCTTTGTGTTATTTGGCAAGTGCTGTGAAAATATAAGACACACACAGTAATATTCTATTTATCAGGTGATACTCTATCCTCATTTTTAACTAATTAAGCACCTGGAACATCAGAAGCCCCTTTTACTGATCATCACAGGTCAATTTCATACAAGTCAAGAAGATGATGAGTCAAATCACTGAGATTTGAGAGATTAAACTGTGTTTACATTAAGCTCTTGGAAAAGAATGCTTCCCCTGCATTTTTTGTTTTTTTGTTTGTTAAATAAATGTAGTTAATACTGTTAAAAATCGAAACCAGACCCATTCAGCTCTGGGTAAAGCTACTTTGGTTTTCATGGATCCCAAAGTGCTGTTGTCCCTTGAAAAGTCTGAATGAGTAATTTAATTTTGGCCAATAAAAATATAAGAACCTCCTCTGTCCAACTCTGCCCATCCTGGTGGGACAGATTAATAAAGGTGAAAAGTGAGTCATATAAGTGGTGCATTGATTCTTTGAGAAGCATTGAAGCACTCTGCCCACTGGGGAAATCATGGAGACGAGATCTGGCTGAGGTCTATGGCCCACTCAGGGATAAGTTTGTGAAGATAGCACAAGGAAGTTGATAACTCCTGTCTTCTCCTGATTGTAGCTAAATGCTTCCATTTAAAAATGTTTTCGATAAATTATTTTTAATATTCAACTGAAAAGCTGAGTTTTTGCTTGGGCTGAGTAGATGGATGACAAAGAGGTAGAGGGATGGGGAAGCAAGGAGGTGAATCGTGTCCCCCAGAAAAGCGTGTGGTTTCTAGAGAGTAAATTCTTCCTAGTGTGTCTAAAGGAGCATGAAGGCAAGAGATGAGATGAAACTATATCAAATTTATTTATCACATAAAGTAATTTTCCTTACAAATGGGCACCCATTGGGGGCTGGATCGTAAGATCAAATGGATCTTGCCTAATTTGTCAAGGAGACAAAGTAGTTATAAAATTCTGAATGTATTCTCCCATCTTCTATATCCAATATTTCACTTATCAAGAATTTTGATCAATGTAAACTCAAAAGAGATTCACTATATCCAGTGGAGAAGGTGCCTATTCTATTTTTCCTTTCACTTCAGCATAGTAATTCTAGGTATGTGGGGATTTTACAACCCAGTGGGTTATCTTCCAAAACACTTGAGAAACTAGGCATTTGTTAATTATTATTTCACAGTCATATTTGAGTCTTAAAATAATAATCATAATTAATATACTGCATTCATTTTATGAGACTGCCTCTGTGCATGCTCATTTTATTAACAGAACCAGTATGATTGCTACTTTGGTTGTATGTTTTATTTATTTCCATATAGGTTTGACTTCTTCACAGATTCTCATTTTTGTCTGCTCTATAATTCATGATTTATATATTATATGGATCTGTGATGCACTCATTTTATTAGTTACAGTATAATTTTCACACCATGTAAAACTGAAGTTTGGTCTTGCCAAGTTTTATTCATTTACTTACTTTTAAAAACTTTTTACTTTTTGGCATAAAACTTACTTCTGTACCATTTTCTCAAGATTCTGTGAATTTTGACCCATATTGTAAAGTTCTTTTTAATTTCTCCAAATCCCACCTAACAGTTTAGAAAACCAAAATGCCATATTAATTGCTGTAGTGTCCTAAGTCATATTAGTCCCTATCAAGAAATTGGAAGATTATGCTTTTAGAAAATCAAAAACTGATAGAAGAATTTGGCTCCAGTCAGGGGGAATTTAATACACTGGAATCAGAAAGATAGTCACACTCCACTAATTCATTTACAATACTTGACATTTTTATCAATTACAGACTGCAAAGAAATGTGTCCATCCAGGAATGACTGAAGTGTTACTAGCTCACTGTGACTGATTCGTAAAGGTTAAACACAAGTGAAAGTCTCCCATAATTTTAGCACTTGGCTTCTGGAAAGATTTGGAAAAAGGATTCATTCAAGATGGTGCCTTGCCTGTCAAATTCTTAAAACTCTTTTTAATTCTATTAACTTGTAGTAAACATTCATTACCTGCTATGTAATTAGCTAAACTCTAAAGGATAGTCTGAATAAGGTTTGGATTGAGGACACAGAAAAAGAAAGAAAGAATTCAAAATAACCAGATGGTCTTTGATGGAAGCATATAGTCTTTGCGAAAAGAGAATTGGTGAGAAGGCTCGGAAGATAGGTCAGAGTCAGACATGGGGGTGAGCTGGAGGTGCGGTCATAGAACCCAGAATGCACTGGGAGCAGCAGTCAAGGATTGTCAGGATCTACCAAACTATTCTATGATCTTTTAACTGATACATGTCGCTCCTGGCTCATCTCATATTTATCTGTTCATCAGAGAGGGAGAGAAGGTGATTTCCAAATGGCAAATCTGCTCAAGTCACTTTGTTACATACCTTTCTATGGTTTCTCATTTCTTTCAGGATAAAATCCGAGCCCTTTCATTCATGATCTGTCACCCGATTTCCTCCACGGCTCATTCCATTTATCCCCACCTAATCTGTCAGCTTCTTAAAGTTCCTCAAATGCATTGTGCTTTCTTACTTTGCAATAAAGCCTTCTGTGAACAAAAAGATACCCAGATACCATTTTCATCTATCAGTTTATCTCTCTAAAAGAGGCTCCTAGTTCTTTTCCTTCAGCATGTCTCATGATGGCAGTGCAACCCAGACATTTCCACTCTCCTGCCAGGGCCTAACCTTTCCTTCATTTTGAAAATTATGTTGCTTTTCAAAATGTCCATGTTTATATGTTTTCCTTGTGGGCTGTGACCTCCTGGAAGACAGTCTACAGTGCATGTTCAAATATTAAATAAATGGACGAATCAGTCAATGCGTAACATGATTTCAACTGTGCTTCAGAAAAATTAGCTGTGAGAGTGAGTCAGGAGAGGAAGAAGAATACTGACCGTGGAGTACCATGAGGACTGAGGCAGGAAGACGAGCATTCACTGGGGCCATAACTAGCAATCCCAAGAGTCACTGAGCAGACCCTTTGAATGTACTGTTTTACTCCCAAATCCAAACTAATACAGTACACATCTATGTCCTAGAGAGCAGAGAGGTATTGGAATGCAGTGGAAGGTGTAAATTGAGAGAAGGTAGAAGTTCTGCATCTCTACTGTGACTATGTGATTCAACTTCGTTGGAGCAGTCTTAATTAACATACTTTTTTAAATACCCAGACTTGGCTTCTTTTGCCAGAAGAATTGTTTTCATTGTGAGGAATTATAAGATGTAAGTTAGGTAAGGTTTACAACAGTCTCTTTTTATCCACCTTTGTTTGTTCCTTCCAAAGTTATAATACTGAGTTTTTCCTTCTTAACTAGAGTTGTAGTTCGCAGATCCTCAAGATTAAAACATCTTATTAGTGTTTTTCATTCTGCAGAGTGGAGTTCATACATCCAAGTCTCGTCAAGTGTGAAAGTGCTAATGATCCTCACCTATCCCAGGAAGCCCTTTCTAACAGTGAGTTTTACAAATATCTTCTTTGCTTAACTCTTCCTCTTATCAGGGGACATACTGTACTCTTCTCTTTAAATATTCTTTGTTCTTTAAGACATATGCCTAAGCAGAGGTTTAAAGTTGGGGATAATTTTTGAATCTGGTGTTAAGGTTATCAGTTTCCTTAAAGTCTAAATTATCATGTTGTTTAGATTGCCCCTTTGTTTATATTATATGCACTCTACTAAGATCCCTGTGAAACCTTGTATGTGGCTCACATGGCTAAGATGTTGAGGGCTGCAGTGAATTAATAGAACACACACAAAACCTATGCAAAACATACGTTGGTAGATGAGGCAAAGTACGTTAACTCACTGTGAGTAATTTCCTCCAAGTGTAAGTAACTATTCATCTAAAGTTTGATAAGTCTCTACATGGCTTATAAATTACGAGGCATCAGAGGTCCCAGCAGCCATCAGGAGAGATGTGGTGTCCTTCTCAACCTTGGTCAAGCAAGGAGGGTTCAGCTAAAGAATGGAACTGAACTTCTGATTAAAGTGGGGCAGAGAAAGATCTTCCAGGAGTTTGAATTTCCACCTTATGGAGAAAGAGTGGTGACAATGCTTATCGTGCACCAAGATTATAAACTAGATCAAAGATGTTTTCTGTCTCAGGGCCAGACTCTGCAGGGGACAGATGAAGCTGTCTGTGCCATCAGTGCAGATAAGCGTCTCGCGGAGCCACCGTGGTGCCATCTAAACACGTCAGGCTTGTCTGAATCCTAGGGCTGGGCATTCTCATTTCTAATGCTGGATGATTTCATGCTCATGAAATTTAAGCTGTTGATTGGAGTTCTGCTTTGTACCCCCAATTGAAAGCTATTTGGGCAATCCCAAATTGGTGCAAAAATTAAAACAAAGAAAAAGCAAAGATAAAGAAAAGACAGAAGAAATGCACGTGGATCCTAAATGAAATGGGTCATTTGAGATCAGTAAACCTGGATGATTTGTCCATTTTTCACCCAGCAAGAGAGTAACTTTCCCTAAGCAATATGGAGAGAAATAAAACTTTGCAATTCTAATAAATAATGAAAATACCGCCCTGGAGATTTGAAACCTATTCTTAAATTTATCCATTTTAGAATATAATTTCCTTTAGGGCAAATATTATATTATGGATAATACTAAGAAATAATATATGCCTTGTAAATATTTTAGAAATCCCAGAAACTAATTGCTAAGAGGATGGAGGGGACTCATCAGTTACTGTTTTAACAAGAACAAGACAAAATCATTGTTACAATAATCCTTGTATGTAAGATGATCCGCTTGAAATCCTGAGACTTAGAGATAAATTAAGCAGGATTGTGGGTACTTAGTGAAGGAAGGAAGATTGGGAGCAGTACCTTACTGTCCAGTCTTTGGGGAAGACAGGCATTCTTTACATATTGTATAGCATGTTCTCTATGGAAATGTTTTGCAACAGTTGCTGCCTATTAGAATTACCTGAAAAGCTGGTTAAAGAAAGCCCTGGTCCAGACTCGTGCAAAGTCTGGGCGGGGCTCAGACCTGGGCTAGCACTCCAGGCTGAAAATGAATGCGCTGTAGGGGTATTGCTTGAGTGTGTGTGTGTAAGTGGAAGTTGTTTTATATATGTAACACTTGTGATAGATAAAATGATTTTTCTATAAGTATATTTTTGTGGTTCAACTTCCCATGCCCTCCCTGGGTCAAATCTTGGTACAGGTCCCCATGTCTATTTTTGTTCACGCGGGTTGGCCAATTAGGGTTACTCAGGGAGGAAGTCCGGATGCTGTGCTGACATGAGTGCTAACTGCTATTCTATAATACATGAGTTCACATTCTTTTAAATCTCAGGCCAAGGGAAACTTAAAGCTTCCTGCTAGTGAATGTCACAGGAGGGACAGATCTTTTTGTCTTGCGATGGGGTGAATTTTGCATACACATATTGAAGCCTTAATTTTTCCTGGTCCTTAAATAAGAGGCCCTCACATTAAAATGAAGTCATTAGAGTGTATCCTAGTATGGAGAAGAAATGTGCTTACAGACGTGTTCTGCAAGGACATAATGTGAAGTCATAGGGAGAAGGGAGCTATGTGCCTATTAGAGAGGTTCCTGCAGAAAACTGTCTGGTTGACAATGCTTAGAGGTAAGCATTTTCTGTTAAGTCACCTTTCAGTGATATTTTGCATGGTAGCCCTAGAAACATGAAGAAGTGATTGCTATGGAAACTGTAGTGGTAGACTCTTGTTCCTAGCCTCCGCAACATCTCTTTACACCAGACTCTTTTTCAACTATGGATATCCTAATTTACTATTTGGGAATTACCCATTCATTCATCTTTATAAAGCAAAATTTCTGGACTCAACTTCACCTGATAGCATCCTTCTGTAAAATAAGGTAACACTGGGAAATCACCAGAACCTGTGGCACACAATGAGATATTTTATTAGGTTTCTGGGTTAAAAAAACTTTCCTTGCTTATGTAATTAATAAAAAGGATCTTTTATCCTCAACATGTTGAAGGATTGGTAGAGCTCTGCATATTCTTTGATATTCTTTTGTTATTGTGAGAAAAAAGCTTGAGTGAGAATTGAGACATCAGGTCATCTGTGCAGAAATATGACTAAAATAGTAATCTTAGCTATAGTTTGTAAAACCCTGGATCAAGCTCTCTCTATATATATATATTACACAATGTGTATATATATATATATATAGTGTATATATATTAAATATATAATATATACACAATGTATATATATTAAATATATACTATATATATATATATATATATAGTACATATATATATATTTTGAAGCCATGTTGAATTGAGTTCTCTTCTTTTACTTACATCTGAAGAATCCCATGTGGTGCACTGTGGTATTTATTTATTATACTATTTTAACTTTTAGATTATAGGATCTGTTCTCAGATAATCAATAGACACTGCTGTTATATTATGATTACCTGAAATTCAGTCTTGACCGTGTTCCACAAAGTCCCACAGTGCTGGAGTCGTGAGTTCTTGGGTTCCTCTCCCATCGCTGTCAGCCAGCTCCATTCTGCCTCAGACCTGCCGTCCTTCTCCACAGGGCCACATTAGTCTCTGTATCTGGGCCACTGGGTGATCATGTGGGGCTGCTGACTTTCTCAGCCCATTCAAAGTTTCTACTATGAAAGCAAGAATTATGTTCCTACCATTTGCTGCTGTCTCCCAATTCTTTAGTAAACACTCTGTAATATGAAAGGATGCTTAAAATATACAGAGAATGTTTAGTTTTTTTTTTAAGTCAGTAAAACACACATTGTTATTAGTTCTCTTCGAGTTCACCTGTCCACTTCAAGTACACTGATTTTCTCATCCTTGCCCATTTCTGAAGCAGTTTGGAGGTCCTCTTTCATGGTGAATGCTGCTACTGAGCATCGTCAAGAGAGAGGAAGGCTCATAAAGATGTCATGGCACGTGTGCATCCACCTTACTCACTGGATCTGGCATCATGAAACTTCTGGGTCTTTCCCAAAATCCAAATGACTATGAGAGGTTTTGCATTGATTCAAGACATTGATATAATCATCACAACAAAACTGAAGATGCCCATAAAAGAAGATTCCTAGGACCACTTTGGAAAGTGACCAGAATGATGGGAAGGGAATTAGTAATAATTTGTCTTTTACTGTAATACATTTTTATTTCATTTTCACTGTATGTTTGGTTGCTCTGCACTTCAAATGAATATTCAACTTAGGAAATGAAAAGTGTTCTTCCAATTGTGATGAGAAATGTCGGGAAGATGCTTTCCAACAAGAGACATGACTTCTGTTTCATACATAATGAGTTGACTGGTGCAAATTTAAAGCAATTAGCACGCTCTTCCTTTTCAAAATTTAAGGTCTTAAATTGGGCAATAAATTGCTGAATAATGCTTGTGAGCATTGCTCCCTGGAGTTTACAATTCCCTGGGGTTCAAGGTTAGAATCTAACCTTTAGCCAAGTCTTAGCACCGAGATATTTGGCAATGAACGTTCTCTTACTTAGGTGACAGCCACTGAGAGAGTGATTTTAACTGATACTGCAATTATGCAACCTGCATCACCCAGGTTTCAGTTAAATAAATACCTATTCCTCATTCATCGATTTGTGTTGTGTGTGTGTGTATAACTGTAGCACCACAGTTGTAAAGAGCAGAATTCACTTTAAATATTTCAATCAAGAGAGGACTTATTATGGAGAGTAGATAGTTATGCACATTTTGGAAGGCTGAAGGAGTATGGTCTTTTGTCTTTGTACATGTTTGCAGTACAAGATGCTTGCATTCATCATAGGTAGTGGGTGCGTGTAATTAATATACCTTGATTCCTTTCACTCCTTTTCCCCTCTCAACCGTCTTTCCTCCCTCTGTCTGTAGATCCTCACTCTCCATTTTCATTGTTGTTGTTACTATGTTTAGTGGATGATTGAGATGTGTAATGATTCCACTCACAGTGGGCAGTTGTACATGTAAATGATGATTTTTCAGCCTCTTTCCATTCTCTTCTCCTGCTTCTTCCCCATTAATATATTTGCTATGTGTGGATCCTGAGGAGTTCTTCAAGTGTTACATAACTGCTTAGTGGCAGAGTCCAAAGAATAAAGGAATTTTGTTTGTTCTTGGGATATGTGTATTATTATTATTTCATTCCAAGGGCAAGATTTAGCATTTGAGATATGTTTTCTATTGTCATTGATAGCTTATCACACAATTACCTTTGGGTGATTTAATCATTGTCCTTGATTGCTAGTTACTCTTTTTTAGCTGTAAACAAAGTCTTGGTTCTTACCTATCTCACTGGAGTCGGGCGAGTTTCTCTCTTGGTCATTCAGGTTTCTTGACTCATCGAGAATTACTGCTCCCCCTTCAAGAATCAGATATTCCACGCAAGTCTCACACAAGGTGCAGTCACTGTGAGGACCAGAGGTTTGCGTCAGTAGCTTCCTGTCAGCATCCACCTTCCCAGAGTGATGCCTCATTAGCTTTCCAGCCATCCCATCTGTGGCTCCCTCTGGCTGCAGCCTGAGCATGTTTCGGAAAGTAGGAATATCTTTGGAGAAAATTCCACTCCTTACCAGGATATTACTTCAAAGACTTGTTAAATGAGGGATATATTTGTTTTTTTAAAGTGGAATCATTTCACAGAACATCTCGTCATCTGTATGTGGGAAGTATCAGTTTGCAGTTTTTATTAACTTTTCATTACTATTCACGAGTATGAATTTGCTGTCTATAATGGTGACATTCTTCATGGGAGTTGGGATGCTGACATCTTCAACCTTTTTCATTCCTCTTCCCCTACTGTTCTTTCCACGTCTGATGACAGCATTGGAATGTACAAAGCAATGAAAACCTTGGGCTTCTGTTTTTTTTTT
>PVIR01009026.1:35962-54748 GCA_004026965.1 Petromus typicus | reverse complement strand
GTTGGACAGATAAAAGTGTCAGTTTCTTTTCTTTTGCCAATAAAGTTGTTGAAGGATTAAATGAGATGGTAGGTGGGTCGCAGTGTCCAACACAAAACAAATCCAGTAGCCATAACAGATGAGCCCCCTCTTTATACTTGTAATCAGAACCCCTGTGTGGCCACACCAGCCACAGACCTCCAGGGGGTGCCTGCAGGCGACCCCCAGGAAGTAGGGTATCTGTGGCCTGTCCTCATTTCACCTTGGGGAGGCTGGAAGTGATTTGGCTCCTCTGAACCCCAGGATTCTGTCCAGGCTACAGGACTTTGTACATGTGCCTTTGTGATTCATGAGCCACACAGCAAGTCACAAATAAGGCCATGTGTTCGTCAGCAAGAGCACGGCCCTCACTGCCGGCCAAGGGCCTGCCAGGGCCAACCTGCCCCTCCTTGCAGACCTGGGAAACATTTGTGTCTGTGACAGTTGGAGTCCCATGGACCTCCCTACAGATTATTTTTTAAATGAAGATTTGCTCTCGAGTTTCTGTTATGAGTACTTTTGATATTTTTTTTAGCAGGTGCTACTTAATACTCACAGACTTCATCTTCTCTGGGATCTAGAGTTGCCTGCAGAAAATGGAATTGCTTTGCTCTCTCCTAAAAAATAACAAAACATTGTTGCCCAACCATAATGAATGTTTGGAGTGTTATTTCACCTGGAATTTATAGTATAGGGACCATTTATGTGACTGAACCACGTGAGTATAGTTCTGGGTCCCCACACTCCTCATTCCTCAAGTCTGAAAGTGGTCTTTTCAAGGCAGAGCAGGAGAATATGGAAAAAACTCTTTCATCTCCAACTTTGAAAAGGAGAGAGAGAAAAAATAGAAAGTGTAAGATGGAAATGTGGCACATGTTTATGCCGGGGAGGGATTTTTCCCTTCAACACAGCAGAATTTTCCTTATTGAAAAGATAGCCATGTGAGAAAAACCAAAACCAGACGCAGCTGGAAGTGAGACGGGACGGCGAGGGGAGAACAAGGGCGCAGTGAGCCCTTGAGCGTGTAGGACGCGGGGGGCCAGCCCGGCCTTTGGCTCTGAGAGGCTGCAAGCGAGCGAGAGCAGGGCTTGCAGCAGGCTCTGTGCCGCCAAGCCGAGCATCACTCGCCCTCAGAGCAGGTCTGTTCAGGAGAGCGCCTCCTTTGTCAGCTCGTGCTCCCTCCTCAGGGCCAAGATGTCCCATGGACACCACTGGTGGGAGCCTGGATTCAGGTCAGGAAGCAGGGTTAGCCACCCACCCTGCACTGAGGCCAGCCTAGCCACCACAGAGGGCTCCGCAGCATGGCAGCAGACTGCCCACCACAGCAGTCTGGCTGGCACTCCTGTGGCAGCCGCAGCAGTGTCGCCAGGCCCCGTGTGGGCCATGAAGGAGGCATAGAGAGAAGTGTGGTCTAGGAGTCTGTGCCTGTGGAAAGGACAGCAGGCGGGTGTCGGCTGCGTGTCCTCAGGTGGCAGGCCTCAGCTCCTCACATCCCCTACCCTGGGCCTGGCACCCCATCCCTGGGCCAGCAGCTCCTCGTAGGACCCAGCACTGAGCACTGCTCTTGTTCCTGAGTATTTGGAGTCGGCTCTGAATCCAGATCTTGACTCTCTCACTTGCACAATGTGTGATCTCGGCCCACTTTTCTCTGTGATCCTCAGGAGGAAACTTGCAAACTAAGGGGCCGGAGCCCTGATGTGTAAGGCTGCTGCGACAGGACCAAGAGACACGCAGTGTCCACGCTCCCTGTAGCAGACAGTGGTTGTGATTGTTGGGGCTGTCTCCCCATGGTGTCTGCACCTCCTGGGCTAGCCCAGTCGCTGGCACAGCTCAACTCCACCACAGCCAAAACCTAGGCTGGTCCATTTACTGTCATCTTCATGGGCCAGCAGTACAGTGTCACCCACTGCTGTGGTCACTGAATAGGAACAGGCGCTGCAGTGTCCAGCTGTGTGTCCTGACCCAGACAGGAGCTCCTGGGCCTGGTCCAGCTGGGCAGTGGCCCCATGAGGCTGGCATCTGGACCCCATTCGTGGCTATGGCATCCTTCCCACAGACATCCCTCTGCTGCTCTGAGTTGGGCCTTGCAAGGGAGCCAGGTTGGGATCAGCTCAACTCTTGGCTACTTTGGTGGTCCAGGACTTGGGCCAGGAGGCTCCCTTGGCCCAATGCCGCTCACTACCACTGTCCACAGACAAGGAAGCTGAGGACCCCGAAGGTGAAAAGGGCCACCTGAGGCCACCCTCAGGGGATAGGTGGCAGAGCCAAGGCTCCGAGCGTCTTGGCACAAGCCTTACACTCTCACACCATAGCTGCTTATTATGTGACAGAGCTGGCAAGACCCCATCCTGGAAAGGCCCCTGACAATGGGATCTGGGACTGTTAAACCCAAATGGGTGGGAGAGGTAGGTGTTGCAGGGCCAGGTAGCTGTAGTCTTGTCCGTGGGCCCTCCTGGAGAATGCTGATCCCAGAGAGGTCCAGCAAGGAGAATCACTGGGCCCTTCTGGGCTCGGCGGTGCATCCACCTTGCCTCATTGGCACCAGGTGCCAGAGGTTGTGGCTGGTGCGGAGGAAGGACTGATACGATGGTGACCTGGGCAGGCCTGCTGCTGCTCATCTACTGTGGGACTCAGGCAAGTGGCACAGCCTCATTTTGCTCCAGTTCCTTCCTCACAGCAGTAATCTGACGACAGCTTTTAGTTTGGGATCTGGCATGGTAAGTTTGGTGATCATGAGCTACTATCATCATTACTTAACTCTCAGCATCTCCCTCAGCTACTAAGTGAAGATAATAGCAAGTACTCCATAAGGTGATCATATAGATCAAGTAAAAACACACATTTCATTCTTCCCCTGGGGCTCACGAAGCCGCTCCTGTGAGCTCTGCTTCAGACATGGGGACTCAACCCTTCTTGCTCTGGAGGTTTAGGTCTGCCAGGGAGTCAGGCATGAGGTGCACGCGTGAAATACGAGCATCTGATTGAGGCAGTTGTGGTGAGCGTAAACTACATGGAAGGCCCGGCACAGTGTCTGGCACCGATCCAGGAGGAAGCACAGAAATCTCTCTGGTACAGAAAGTTTCACTGCTCCTGTGGCTGAGGTGGTTGTAGGAGTGAAAAGCCGTCTCCATGCAGGTTTTGTCCAGGCATGGCCTAGGCTGGGGTCTTCCAGCTTGTGGCCTCCTTTGAGGTGTCCACCTGGTCCTCTGCTCTTGAGGCCAGGGGAATAGATAGTTGCTGGAGTCCACGTGCTGGGGAATTCATCCTGACGTACAATGTACTCTTTATGTAGTAGTGAGCCCTTAATAGGCCTCGAGGTGTAAGGAGGGACTAGTGGTGGCCTCAGGAAATCATGCACTGTCTCTTCTAAGACCAGCTTTCCAGCTTTGGTTTGCAGAGTGCTACTCAGGAACCCCTACTGGACACAGCATAGATAAGTCTTCCATGTGGAGATGTTAGCTGAGGAAGAGCCATTCCTTAGTGAGTTCCAGCGATGGGGCAGGGCTGGGCAGGAACATGGGGCTGCACCTGACAGACCTGCTGCAGATACCAGCACACTGCCTGCGAGGCCCTGGGCAGGTTCTCAAGCACTCTGAGCTCTAGTCTTCTCCTTCTGGAGCTAATACAGATGGTCCTTGTTTAACGACCTTTCATCCCTCCACCTAGGTGATGAACTGAATTAATTATTCGGAACAAAGAAATGGTCAAAGGAAATTCCAACTGGATGACTTTGCTTTTATTTGCATTACTCTTACATGATGTACTGCAGTGTATAACAAAACATCAAACTACAGTTCAGTACTGTACAGTGCAATCAGCCAAAATTACAGTACTATATAAACAACATGTACTGTACCCAAAAAAGACACTGAGGTTCTATAAATAAGATGTACAGAACTGTATTTAATTTAAAAGGACAGGTCATAAGTCTGAACAGTTGTTAAACAGGTAGGTCATTAAACCAGGAATGCCTGTACAGCAAGGAAGGGAAAGTTCTGTCTTGCACTAGACCCTCGGAGGCAGTAGCCCCCCTGCTCTCATCCTGGCGAGTCCGGCCCCTCTGAGTCAGGCAGGCCAAGTCTGCACACCACATCCCCTCTGGAAGCACACGCCTCGCCGTGGCCTCCAGCTCTCCACGCCCTGCTCAGCTGTGGGAGATGCTGTTTGTTGTGGCTGAAGCACTAAGGGATTTTCAGGATTGCCATTGTGGAATCTCGGGGGAGGTAACCGAGGTACATGTTTAGGAAAGGAGAGGAAAAGCAGAGTCAAGAGAAACAATAGTGAGTTCAAACCTACGGAACTTGGAGCTTGTATAGAAGGGAAATTATTTCTAATTATTAAAATTTCAGAACATGGTACAACCAAATAGAAAGGAAGCAGAAACGCTCCTCTGAGAAGTGCCAGCTTATGTTTCTGTCATTTACGGGTTTCTCGAAACCATAGGTAGCTATTTTAAAAGCAGACAAATGACTCACAGTGTCCAGCAGCAGCGTCCCACCTCGGTGACAGGAAGCAGGCGCTCCAGAGAAGGCAGGCAAGGGTCCCATTCATGTCACCAGCTGACTTCAAGCAAGTTCCACATCCTCTCCGTGTGTTTGTCCTCCATGCTAAAATGGGCTGTTGGACGGCTAAATCTGATAACGTATATATAATCCTCAGTGCAGCGCTCATCCATCCATGAAAAACTAATATTAAGTACCAATTTAATCGCACTGTTTGTAATATTTCTTAGTTCTTTGATAGTAAATTCTTAAGGCTTTAAGTTTTTCCCTGGTTATCAGTCAACACTGGCTAGAACATAAGCCCCCCCACACACCTGGGATCGAACTCGTGACCTTGCGCTTGCCAGGCACTTGCAGGCCACTGAACGACATCTCCAATTTCTTTGAACACACTTTTGAGGGCCAGGGAGTTAGCTCAGTGGTTCTGGCGCCTGTCTTGCAAGCGCAAGGACCTGGGTTCGATCCCCGGTATCCACATACCATACTGGCATGGAGACTCATGCCCAGCAGCAACCAGTACCACAAACCACAGTGCCGGGCGTGGTGGCTCACGCCTGTAATCCCAGCACTTGGGAGGCAGAGGCAGGAGGATTGCTGTGATGTGAGTTTGAGGCTGAGCTCAGGGCCAGCCTGAACCACAAAGCGAGACCGTCTCAAAAAACCTGAAGAAAAAAAAAAAACAAAAAAACACACTTTTGATATGTAGTATTCTCATTGTCATTGTCTTCAGCCAGATTATTTTTCAGTTTTTTCTTTGATTTATTGCTTATGAGTGTGTATATATGTATTTCTGTATGTATGTTTTCAAATGGCAGACATTTTTCTATGTTTAAGTCTTAGATGAGTTATAGTAAGGTCAAAGAATGTGAATAATATGATATTTGCTTTTCAGAACTTTCTGAGCTTTTCTTTACAATCTAGTATAAATTAATTTTGTGAGGATCCCATATATATTTGAAAAGGGCTATTTTTATATAAAACCAAGCTTGTTAATTTTGGTACTGTAATATTAATCATATACATATCTACAGATATATATATGTATTTGTGTATCTGCATGAGACATGGTTGAAACATACAATTAATGTTTAAATTTTTTAAATTTATTATAATAATAAGCACATTGCCATTAACTCCCCTAAAAATATTCCCCTTCACTTTGAACCCACTTAGGCCATCATCCTTTCCGCTTTCCGAAGCGCTTCTAGACCTCTTTTTTGAGCATCTTTCGTTGTGCTGTTGTGGCCACCTTGATGTCCTGAACTGATCCAAAACATTTACCTGTCACGGTCCTCGTGAGTTTGGAGAACAGCTCAAAGTGACACAGTGCCACATCCAGTGAAGACACAGTGCAGTGTTTTGAGGAGCCTGCTTTCCGCGCGGTGACATTTGGAAGCAACTTTCAACTCTTTTATCACACTTTGTAAAGACATGAAAGAGAATTTCCACAACTGCCTCAGGCAGTGGAAGAACAATGGGATAAGCATGGTCAAACCAAGGGGGCATTAATGGCAAGGTGTTTTTTATAGTAATACATTATTACATTCTAAATATTCACTGTATATTTTGATCATGTCTTGCATATACAGACATATATAAATTCTCAAGGCTGCCAGAGGCTCAGCTTTCCTCAGTTTGTTTACATTTCCAGCAACTTCTTACTTTGTGCTCTGAGGTGGTCCTCCTTCACGTGGAGAAATTTGCCGTCCTGCATCTTTCTCCATCAGATGTGCTTTTCATTGATGTCTGTCGCTCCTCTCTCTTGCCTGATGTTTTCTGCCTTGAATTCTGCTTTTGATCATTTCTCCTGCCAGCCCGATGTCTGGGGGGTGTAGGATTGGTGCTTAGGGAGGGTTGCTGGAAGGACGTGTCATCCGCTGCCCATCCACATCTCAGACCGTCTGGGGTGGCTCTAAAGCCCGTCGTCACTGCAGAGCTGTCTAGTGGCTCAGGCCACATAGACAATCGTGCCTTCTCCCCTAGGCAATTTGTCCTGCGTTCCATCCAGCTCATCACTCACCTGACACAGCCATGTTTTTACATCATACCTTATTTTCTGATTACATACACTGTGTCTTGCTTTCTGCTGAGTCCTTTCCACTGAGAACAGTTTGATTTTTAAATTTCTTTTGTCCCTTAATTTATGATCTATTGGTGTGTATGTGCATGCGTGCATATGTGTGTGGACAGATAGACCAGTAAACAGACTAATAACTAAGTGAATAAATAAAAACAGCATTCAACCTAAAGGTGTTCTGGGCCTGACTCCTTAGACCTATTAAACTTCATAGTTAGTGGGAAAAAAATGAGCGTTCATATCACTCATGTCCTGATATTTTCCATGAGAGTTACAGGTAAAAATCCTTATTGCTAGAGAGCATGTGAACTTGAAATGCTAACATCTAACAGCATCCATTTTGGTTGTTTCTCAGAAGTTTGATGAATAGTTGAGCAGTCTGCATAAAAAAGGGGTAGTTAGAGTTGGAAATAAATTCCGTCAGCTACCCTTTATGCTTCCACACAGACTGGAGCCCCTTCAAACTCTTCTTCTGATTGGTGGTAAGCTCCTACCATAATTAAATATCTTCTTTAATTTTAGGGATATATCTTCTGGATTTAATCTACATTGATTCTGCATATCCTGCCTCAGGCAGTATTATGGAAAACGAACAAAGGTCCAATCAGATGAACAATATTCTCCGAATAATTGCTGATTTACAAGTTTCCTGCAGCTACGGTTAGTACCTTGGTTGTTGGTATGTGAAGTCTCACACTATTAAAATGTGGATTCAGCACCTTATCATCAAGAAACCAGGTAGTCCATGCAAAGCTCTTGGTTTTAATATCATATAATAATACCTCATGGTTTTAATATGAACCATATGCTAGCTCCTTTACACATGGCTTGGTTTTTGAAGACGCTGCAGACTAGATGTGACACTGCTGTATCACAGATGAGGATGATGAGGCTGCGGTTGAGTCATTAAGATCACACAGCTGGAGAGCAGCAGAGCCCAGATGCGCCTGGCTCGAAGGTCGCTCCTTCGTAAAGCAGATTCAGGGGCCAGGTTCTTCCCTCAGCGGCTCCACCACCTCCACTGCCTCAGAGTCCTCCACTAGACCCTGCATCCAGCTGGCAGATGCAGGAAGAGAGAAGCAAATGAGGGTGGGTTTTGTGTGCCAGATTCTGTGGTTCACACACTTCTGCCCACGGAGGCCAAGAATATAACCTAGCCATGTGCCTAGATGGAAGGGGAAAGGTCTGGTCAATCACTGGCAAGATTCTGCTCAATATGGCCAGATCCAAGTGTGACAGTGATGATGAGTGTCAGGGATAGATGGAGGAGAAGTGACTAGAGCCAAGTTCCAGTCACTGAGAAGTCAGAATTTGGATGAGGCATCCACACAGACACTGATTTCATCCAGGAAGACGGGGGACTGCAGGGTGTGGAGCCTGCCCATGGGTCAGGTGCCTGTCCTTGTGAGTGAGGACAAAGGACTGTGTGTCCAGGCGGGAGGCTGCCATGCAGGGGGATGGGTAGTGGAGCTGTAGAAGCTGCTTCTATGTGCCAGGGTTTTCACAGGAGTGGTAAGAAACCACCTACCCTACCTGTCACACACACGGTGTGAGAGAACCCACAGCCTCCATTCAGAAGGCCCCCGAGAAGCCAGCATGAGTCCGCCGGAGGCAGCCCCTGCTCACCAGCTCCTCCACTAGTGTGGCAGGGCGCACGGCCCACCTCAGCTTTCTCCGACAGGCACCTGAGTTCCCAGTGCAGGCTTCGCCTGCCCAGGAGCCCCACTCGCACTGGCCATGACCTCAATCTCAAGCTCCAACTCAGGTTCATGTCTCGGTGCTGCCTCTTGACAAGTCAGTTTCTCCTGGAAAGTTTGCTTATACATGAAAATGGCCCTGTGGCACATACAGAGCCTTTACCACTGTCAGCTCGTATGCACCAATGTCACCAGCTTATAGAGCACATGTCATTGCCTTCACTTCAGAAATGAGAACACAAGCTTTAGAAAAAACAAAATGACTTCAGAATCCCCCAACCAAGGTGCAGCGTCTTCGAGGGCTCCAGAGCCTGAAAAGTGAGGCCTCCACTCCTCTGTCACTCTGCTTGCTGTGTCTGTCCTACCCCATGGCCCTCTCAGGAGAAGCAAAGTGACCAGGAAGGTCTGCAGAGAGCACCTGACATCAGTCACTAAGCTTTCAGGCAGCAAAGTATGGCACAAGCCTCCAGTGGCCTGGGGTCAAGCCCTGGCTTTGCCTCTTCTCTGAAATGCGGTCTTTGCAGGCTGCCTCAGTTTCTTACTCCATGCAGTGAGAGTCTGATTTCTCTTTCATGAGGTAGGAGTGAAGAGACTATAAACTTTAAGACACCTGGTGCAGAGCTAGACTCAGACAGGACTCAGAAATTGGGCCCTTGTCTCCCTACCCAGGACTCAGCAGTTCTAGCTGTGGGCTGCATCTGGCTGGGCCTCCCCACCTAGCTAGGTAGCTCTTGTTCCTGTCACACAGGCAGTAAGCAGGTGTGGGAGCTCGCCTAGTGCCCCCAGTGGGAACCAACACTATTTCCAGTCTGCTTTGGAGGTCAGGGCGCCATCTTTCCCCAGCTCTTGACTTCTGAGTGGAAGTCTCTGCTTTCCTTCCTGGACAAAGAACTATAGTGGCCTCAGTGTCTGTGGAGCAAATGTTTGGGACCAGTCCTCAGGGGCAGAGCCAGGCCTGCTTGCCTCAAGTTAGGGCTTGGTGCAGGGAGCAGTGACAGCTCTCGGAAGAGTCAGCCTCCACATCCGAGGAGCAGCTATGTCAGTGGCATCCGCACTGCTCCTTGGACCTGGAGAGGGTCAGCCTGACACCTCTGGGTTTTGTCCCCCTCTTGCAGACCACCTCACCACCCTGCCCCACGTGCAGAAGTACCTGAAGTCTGTACGGTACATTGAAGAGCTCCAGAAGTTCGTGGAAGACGACAACTACAAGTAAGTCCCCCAACCCCTGAGTCAGGCGTGCCCATCTGCGGCTGTCTCAGCGCTCAGGTCCTCGCATAGGCCTGATCCGTTCTGCAACAGGGAGTAGCCCACAGTGCTGCACACCTGGGGATCTCCCACTTGTTTGACTCTGCATTGGTGCCATCAGTCTGTCCCCACACACCTGCCTCAGCCCCAGCCCCTTGTCCCCCAGAGTTTGAGGAAGATACATCCGCTTCTCAGTGCAATTTGTGATGCAGCTAAGGATATGCACGGTGCAAGCTTGGCACTGTGGTGCTCATAAGCAGTTCCTTCACATAGCGCTGGGTGGAAGTGCAGCTCTCTGGCCATCTTTATGTCAATGCATGGAGTTCTCCAGGACTCTCTTCCTGGGTGGAAGAGATAATGCCTGTGGCTCTGAGCTCTCTGCAGGACTCATACTGGCCAAGACTCCAGCAGCATCCCTGTGCAGCCCATGGGTAAACTTTCTGCTAAACAAAACCTGTTGGCGCTCCTGCCCATCTTGCACTCACTCTGCTCTCATTTTTGGCTTTTTCTTCAGCATTTCTATGTATTCGGAGAGATTTCTTGTCCTCTTGTCTGCCATGTTGACTGGATGTCCTCTTGGCTTATTTTGAACTTGAGGTCCACTAAAAGCGTCAATACTTCTTCATACAATCTGATTTTAAGGCCACTCTCAGCCACCCTGTAGCTGATCATTTGCCACCTGAACATCAACTTTATAGATAGTCTTTTAAACTCTCTTACTGATTACTTTCACTACACCATGATTTCTTTAAAACTTGTTATCTAGTATGTGTTTTTTTCCAGTTTTGGATCTACTCATTTGATTTCCTTGATTCCTTAGTTCTCCCCCAAGTCACTCAAACCTTAAGGCACTGTGGCTGCTAGAGCTGCGACCAGGACCCATTGGCTCTGCAGGAACAGCTGCGGCCCTGGGTGACTCACACCACCTGGGACACTTCTAACCATCCAGATGTCTCAGCAGGACCTAGAGATTGGTCTCTTTTCCGAGCTCCCCATATGTTTCTAGTGATCTTTGGGAATGTAGACATAACATCTTAGTTATTGCTGTGAAATAACTTGTCAAAATAATAAATAAGGTGAGATTATGATCTGTTACATGATCGTAGCAAGAATAGAGGAATGCCAGTTACCATTAAAATTATGTTCATCACAAGTTGAGCTCATTTTATTTACAAAGCATTTGCTATTCCTAAAAAGAGTAGCCTAAAGTACAAAATTATTCCCACTTAGGTTCTGGGATAATATTTTCCATCCTTGCGCCAAGCTTTCCATTAAAGAGACAGTACTTTTTCATTAGCACTCCTGTGCCTTACGGAGAAAAAAATTGATCCATAAATACTGACCATGAGCGACCTTTGGACACGCTGCCGATTATAATTACAGCCTCCATTCTGAAGGACACAGAGCACCCCCAGGACGTGATGCCAAAGGACAGGCAGCATGGGGCTTACAAAGGGCCTTTTTGTGCACACACTGTGTGTGCGTGCGTGTGTGTGTGTGTGTATGTGTGTGTGTGTGTGTGTGTGTGTGTGTGTGTGTTGGGGGGCTGCTGCATCCTCACAGCCCTAACTCTGACTGCGGAGCCTCGAGGGCTCCCTTTCCATGAGGCCTTGATGGTGAGTGGCAAGAGTGGGCAGAGCCTGTGTTCACGCAGGGGGAGCTTCCCCCATGGCCAGCTCGCCCCGGAGACTCGCTCCTCACCCCCAAGGAAGCACCAGCTTTACCCGGACACTGATGATGCTGCATTTCCAGCACCTGCCCCCATCTGCTTGGAATACTGTGCTGAGAGGCCCAGTGGGTGCTCCTTACTGCTCAGCCTGTAGTCCAAGTCAGTGATTTGAGAAGGACCCACATTCCCACCACCCAGAAAGCTGCTCATTAGTATTAAAGGAGCACAACTTTGCATAGTTTTCTGTGTATAAAACATTTATACATATATACAGAAGGATGAATAGCTAGATGGATGCAAGGATGGAATTTATTAAAACTGGATCATACAGCCCTTGCTATTGTTACTTTAAAGTATTAAGTTTAATTCAATCAGAAAAAGGAACTAAAATAGAAGCTAAGGAATTTCTGCTCTTTAAATAAATATTTCTTCCCAACAAGAGATATTATTTCCCCAAAGAGCCTCCAAAGATTCATTAAAGGGGTCAGGAAAGACATGGAGAGCCTGAATCAGTAAGTTTTCTGTAAGTAGGTTTCTGCTGCGGACAGTATCAGTTGGCTGTGGTTATGAAAGATGAGACTAGTACCACTGCCCCCTCCTTCACCTCTGCCTCACCCTCTTCTAGCTTTTTTGTTAGTTGTATTATTCTTGGGCCATGTAGTCCAAGTTTATAACATAAACATCATGTTCAGGAATCATAATTCCTACTGTTTCATATGTTTAAACAGATACAATTCTCACCACCTGTTGTTCCTCCACATGTCTCTGGCCCTGGACTCTGTCCTCTAAATCAGTCCCTTATTTAGCTGGATTTCATCAGGAGCGCGCCTGCCCCTCCTCTTCCAGCCCTCCTCGCCTGCGTTCCCCGTGGACATCTGCATTCGTCAGGCCTGGCCTCGCCGGCTGCCCTCCCCGCTCTCTCCAGCCCGCAGACCCTGTGCCACTGCCCCCTGGCATTGGTGCTGCTGTAGTGAAGTCTGAAGCCAGTGTGAGTTTCTCCCTTTGAGAGTCACTCTGTTTGGTCTCCTCGTAGGTGAAGAATTCCTTTCGAAAGCTTAGTGAGAGTAGTGCTCCGCTGGAGGGCGCAACGCCAGGCCCTTCCTGTACCATTGGGTTGTGTCTTTTAATTTTTCCCTGCCATTTCTGGGCTTCTGTCCTCCAGGCAGGTGTGCTGGGTGCTCTCTGCCCTCCTCCTCTATTAATCCCTTCCTAACAGCTGTGCTCACCTCCTCATCTTCAGCAGTGCCAGGCGATCTGTTTCTACTTAGGGATCCAGCCAGCCCCCTCTCGTTTCAGTCTTTGATTTGAGGGTCTCCCTCACTCTGCCTGCCCCCCAGTCTCAGTCTCCTGTTTCATTATATCCCTTTGCTTCATCGTCTCACTTTTCAGGGTTTTCCTGTTCAGCCCATGTTCCTCATGAGTCCTTCCTCCTCTCAGAGCACTGGGGGGATTTCCTGTTGCCAGGTGACCTGTGGGGCTCAGCCCAGGGTATTCCTGTCTCCCTGTCTCCGTCTTCTTTTGGGAGGAGATGTACTATACCACTGGGCCGTTTCTTTTGCCTTGCTCCCATTTAGAGCTTCTGATACCGGGAGGAAGGCATCTGGCCATCCTTCCAGGTGTGGAGAGGGGCTGCTTTCCCCTCCTTCTGCTGAGAGGCCCGGGGTTCCTGGATTTCCCTTCTTCTGTGTCCTGTAGGAGTAGAAAGCTCAAGTCAGTAGACAGTAAGCAAGCAGTCGTCACGTTGCGGGAACTATCTTCCTTTCCAGAAAGGGTAGCCCTCAGTTCCGAGTCCTGCCTGTGAAACTTTTAGTGACATCCGAGGGGGCTGCTCTGCCCCTTGCTGGCCACGTGAATTTAGAGGAAGAAGTTACTCAACCTCACTCTCCCCCAGTCTGCTCGTCTGTACAATGCACCTAAGTTATAGCCTTGCCAAGTAAACGAACACATCCTGCTCCGTAAATCGCAAGCTGTAGTCACTCACTTGACTGACTGATTGATTGTCCTCCTTAACCATTGTTTCCTCAGCATGGAAATCCCTGCCGGCACTCAGGGAGGCAGCTGTGGTGGAGGCAGAGCTCACAGGAGGACTGGGCTCTGTGCCTGCTGCGGCCTTTAACAGCTGCCTGTCACCCAACCCTGACCACTCATCTGTCAGGTCCTCCGTGATGAGCCGGTGCCCATCTGATCTGGACAATTTCTGTTTTCAGACTGTCGCTCAGAATAGAACCAGGAAGCAGTTCTCCGAGACTAGTCTCTTCCAAGGAAGACCTTGCAGGTACTGTCGCTACCTCAGTGGGAGCAAAACCAGGAATAGCCCTGGGCAGGCCTTGCGCATGAAGCCAAAGGGCACAGCATCTTGAGGCCTGGCCTCTACCAGATGCACCTCTGGCCAAACCCTCTGTATTGACTCCCTTGAGGGCCCAGCCCTGACCGCCTCTAATATTTCCACCGATAGCTCTCTAAAATCTATATAATCTCCGCCACTCACCCGCCGCTGCTCACAGCCTCCCGTGCTCACGTGCCCACCTGCCAGGCTCCTCCTCTTGGTGGGACTTCTGCAAGATACCTCTGTACTGAGCCTCCCCAACAGAACATCCCCAAGAACGCTCAGGTTAGAGCCCCAAGTTGGAAACAGAACAACTCGAGAAACCTCAAGGTCTTTAGGCCACTTGGACTCTTCTCCTCAGGACTGCAACAGACCTGGGGCTGTGCGCCGCCAACACACGCACAGCATGCCTAATCCAAGTAGCTCATCTTCCTGGAGTTATTCGTCTGTTGGGGAAACACATGCACATACACACACACACATGCACACACGCACGCATTCATGCACACATGTTCCCTAGTGACAAGGCCCCAGGCTCTGCAGCCAAGCCCAAGCTGTACCATTTCCTGGCTCTGTGATCTTCAAGCGCTTCGTCCTGGCAGGATGGCCATGATGCCTGGTAAATTCAGGCCTGGAAAGCACTCCGCTCACTTCAGCACTCTGGGACTGTGTGCTCAGTGTTGGCTGCTTTATTATCATCAGTACGTTTCCATTTATCCGGCATCCAGCCAACTCTGACGGCCTGATCTCTGTGGCTCCGGGAAGGTGGGAGGGTGGGGGGGTCCAACAGCGCCTCCTCCTGGCCTCAGCTCTAGGTCACACCAACCCAGCTTAGGGCATGGCAGCTTTCGCCGGTGGTTTTATCCTCTACCTCATGACTCAATTTTCTTTTTTTCTCCGCTATAAAGTTTATTGGTACATTTTAGGTATATTATGATCACATTCATCATTGAGAATTTGTATTTGTATATGATATACCTTGATTCTTGTTTTTCCCTATTCCCCTGCCTTCCCTCTCCCCTATATAACATAAGCCTTGTTTCTTTTTTTTGTTTTTAACTATCAGATTTTCTCTTTCCCTTCTTTGCTTTCCCTTGCCTCCACATTTCCACTTTCCCTCTGAACATTTTCTCAATTTCTTATCTGCAAAATGGGGATAATAATATCATCATCTCAGCAATGCTAAAATGTCAAAAATGAGTGCTCTTGGGAGGGTTGCCAGCACAGCTGGACATGCAGTGACAAGCTGCTGATGGGCATGGTGGCAAGCTGCTGTCCTGGGCCCACCTGCCCTGCTCTTGCCATACTTCCACCGGAGGATGTGTCCTGGTAGGCCAGGACCACAGACCCTGCAGCCCCCTGTAAGCCCCGCCCTGCAAGGCGTCCCCCGCCCTGGGTTCACTCGGGCTCCTTGTCTCCTCCACCTTTGCTGGCTGTGTCTTGCCAGCTGGACCCTGCACCAGTGCCCCAGCACGCCTGTGGTACCTTGGAGAAGGAAATGCAGTTGCCCTTTAGAGCCTTGTCCTCCCTCTGCACAGCATCCAGCTGTGCTGAGCGCCTTGGTTTCCACAAGGTTTTCCTGTAGAATGTCTTCTACAGGTTGCAAATGCTTCTAATAGTGCAGTCTCTACCTTCCCATCTCCAGCCCATTCTAGAACTCCCCTCGGGCATCTTACTCCTCTGAGATGCTCAGTAATACACATCTCATCTGTAGAGAGTGCCCAGCATACACCTTCATTGTGGGGCTGCTGTGGGAACTGACTGAGACCACGTATGTCAGGTACCTGGAGCCTGACCCAGAGCTCCTCTGTCAGGTTCAGCTTGGTCATGAGGGTGCTGTGCTTCTCACAGTAAGACTCACCCTCTGTCCCTGGCTCAGCCTTTAGGTTTTAGCTAAATGCCACTCTCAAGATAGCCCTTCTACCAGCCCCAGCCCCAGACCTAATCAGGATCCACTTCACAGAAGTGGTCAGGCTCTGGCCACAGGGCTAGGTGGTTGGAACGAAGACCTGGCAGCCTGCAAAGCCCAAAGTACTTACTGCCAGGCCTCTCGGCCTCTCCGAGAGATATGCTGAGCCCTGTCTGACAGCCTCCTGCTGCTGGTGCTCTGTACCGCTCCTCCTGCATGGCCTGTCCCTCCAGCTGGCTGCATGCTCATGTGCCTCGTGTCCGCCCTACCAAAATGAAGGCCCCTGAGACATGAGGCCAGTGTGGGATTCCTAGAGCCCAGGGGGTAGGGCCCTGGACAGAAGCCTGCAGTCCCCTGCCTGGCCCCTGAGCACCCTTCTGGGCCCTGTGGGCACCTGTTCTTGAAGGCGGCTTCTGCGTGGGCTGACTGCTGACTGCACAGCCTTCGGAAGAAGTGCTGACGCTGGCAACTTCCTCCACAGTGGAGCAACCCTAGCTCACCGGAGCATTTTCCACCAATTTTCAAATCCCTGGCTTCAGCCCTGCAAGCAGAATGCTAAGATTTACATTGGTGGCCAGAAGTCTGGGCAGTATCTGCAGAGCTCAGACACCTTCAGTGCCCCTAACTTCCTGAGCGCAGCCCCAGAGGACAGAGAAGTGGGTGCTGCTGCAGCCCAGGTCACCAGGGGTCCTCGAGGGGGCAGGACCGGGGGGAGCAGCTCCAGGGAAGCTCTCTTGGGTCTGGCAGTTAGACTGAGCCACGTGGCTAGAGCCTGACCAGACTCAGGGACAGGAATGCGCCTCTTGCAGTCCCAGGAATGGGAGGAACGCAGCCTCCCTCCCTCACTCCTCAGGAAGGGGCTTTAGGCATTTTCCACAGCCACACACCCCCACACCTGCCCAGGGTGCTGTTTTGTTCACTCAAGGTTTACATGCCACGGGCCAGCACGGACCCAGCACAGTAAGACCAGACCCTGCCTCGTGGAACATGCATCTTACCAGGGGAGAAGCAGGCAGCCAATGGCATGAGGAGAGCGCTGGCATGTGCAGAGCCCAGATGAGGCGGGGTGAGCAGACTGAGATGGCCAGGGGACTCTGCTCTTCTCTGTCCAGCTCCCATGACCCAGAAACCGGGTGACCTTGACCCTGGTCAAGGCTGATGCTGACAGCCGTACGGTCTCGTGGTCCTGAATGTCTCTGGGGTCTTGATAATCATCAGAGGTGGAGCGCAAGCTGTGGCTGCGCTGGTCTCTGAGCTGGCCCCGGCACTCGGCCTCGTGGAGACCGCCCTGGAGACCGGCCACGCAGGCGGGCTTGCCCCTAGCAAAATGCAGGGTGCGAAAGGAAATGGAGAGGTGGAAGTTTCTGGACGTGTGAGGAAAAAATCCAGAGATGCCATGTTTTCAGCCCCTCTGCCACGTGAGGTTTAGTTTTTATAAGTGAACTAATATTTTCCTGGAGCGAAAAACCATTCAGAATAATGACTTCTAGAGAGGGCAAGTCATGTTTGTGAACTGGTGAAGACATTTGGAGATTTTGCCAACTCCGCCTCCACACGGCTTCCTCAGTGGACAGGGTTCCCCTGAGATTCCTGAGCAGTAACTCAAGTCCAGGAACTCCCAGCCTGGGCCTCGTCTCCCTGCGCAGCCCACTCAGGACTGCACTCGGACACACCTTCCTCCTTATTTCAATGCCTGGTAGCGAGAGTCCTGCTTGGGTTCAGGCAGAACTGAGTTCAGAGCCCAGTCAGCCCCTCTGAGGTGTACGGCCCCAGGTGGTGCGTGTGACCCCTTGAAATCTAGGTTTCCCCATGAACAGCCATGTTTTCTGAGATTCACCCCAGGCCCCAGGAGCATTCCCAAAGGCAGCACTCCTGCCTCCTGGGGGTCAGCTCCGGACTCTCCCAGCAGACTGCAACACTGCCCAGATGCACAGGATGAGGCAGCTGCCGAGCACTGGGCAGGGAGCCTCTCCGGGCTCCCGCCCGGGCACTCAGCAGCTCTTGCAGGTACTGCTGCCTCATCACCTGCCACCTGGAACCAAGGGACACATAATAACTATTTTATGATGTGCACTTAGTTTGAAAGTCACACGGGGCTGGGGCTAGACACGTCTTCACTTGTGGCTGGTGCTTGCTGCTGGCCGGGGCAGTGGCTGCAGTGGTGGCAGAAACCTGCCTGTGGTCTCTGCATGTGGCCTGGGCTTCCTCACAGTATGGCTCCCTTAGGATTATTGGGCTCTGCCTGGCAGCTAACTGTCCCGCAAAGAAAATATCCCAGACAGTCAAGAAGGAAGCTATGTTGCAGCATCTCGATGAGCCAGTCACAAAGTCACACGGCCTTATTTTGGCCTCCCTCAGTGAGCCAGGAAGCTACAGGGGCCAGCCCAGGCCCGAGGACAGGGCAGAGCCCATCACTCAGTGCAGCAGGAGGGACTTTGTGGATGTATTTTAATAGCACCATTCCAGCCAGTTCACAGGAGGAAAGCAGAGGCTGAGAGATGCTGCATCGTCATTCTCTTCCTCATCCCCAGCATCAACCTTTGTTGAGCACAGACCTGCCAACCACCATCCCTTGTGAGGGGCCCTGCCAGGCCTGGATACTGGCCCAGCCTCGTGCAAGAAACGGGTAGCAGAGCCGACCGCTGAGCGCAGGCCCGCTGCCAGCCTCCAACATGGGCAGCAAGCAGGGGCCATCAGGGGCCAGGAGACTCCGACCTCTGTCCTGGTTGCAGTGCAAGATGGTGTCTGTCCTGAATGGTGTCCCTGTGTGGCCCACGTGGCCCGCCTGTCCTGCAGACACTGAGTTATGCACTGTTTCCCCTGGTCCTCAGATGCTTGCTCCAGGCAACAGGCAAAACTCCACATCTGACCTGCGCTAAATCACCCCACCTCACCTACCAGGGGGCTTCTGGCCCGGCTGTTTATGGCAAAAGAGTGAGTGTGGCCTTCATGCTCCCTCAGTGAGTCCCCACTGTCTTCTGGCTATGGCCATCTTGGCATCCCCAGGCCTGCATGAGACAGCAGAAGTCCCCAGGCATGCCACTGTGCAGTTCCTTCACACCCCAAGTGGTCTCTGCCTGGTAAGGAAGAGAGCAACCATAGCATAGAGGAAGAGACCTGTCCTCCCCACAGTCCTCCCTCTGGAAACCTTTCCCATCTTCAGTGGTGAGAGGTCTGCAGAGCTCCTCCAGGGCCAAAGCCCAGGCAAAGGATGCAAGACACGCTGTTTCTGTTACAACTGTGCTTCCCCACTGTAGCCTCACTCCCCACAGATTCCGTGCTCCCCAGCTCCCAGTGGCCAGGAGTCTGTGCCTTCAGCTGTGAGGAGAGTGCGTGGCACCCT
>PVIR01009026.1:0-35862 GCA_004026965.1 Petromus typicus | reverse complement strand
GAGTCCACGTGTCCAAGTCAGAGCACCCCTCACAGGAAGGCCGGAAATGCAGGAAGCTGAGCCCTTTCACTGAGCAAAAGGCCACCTTGTGTAGTAGAGGCACAGGCGGCACTGGCAGGAGCTCCAGGCAGCACAGCTGTTGTGCCCTCCCCTCCCCCACCAAAAGAAATGTGCTCTCAGGAGGAGGGGACAGGCCTTGAGCCCCTACCTCGGTCAGGCTAGGCAGGGCTGGAATTCAAGTTTCATGACTCTAAGTTGCACACTTTCCCTTTTGTCACGGCTGCCTCCCACTAATTTGTGATGTGTGAGACTTGTTCTGTCTCCAGGTGGTGCCCAAACCAGGGCCAGGAGGCCATGGAAATCCTTTTCGGAAGCCATAGGTGCCACAGCCATCTACCCAGCGGCCTCCAGACATCAGCCCCACACCAGAGCCCTGGGGAATCAGAGGGCCTCTGGGATGTCTGACATCCCGGCTGGTGTGTGAGCTCTGGCAGGGCCGCGATGGGCAGAAGGAATGGCATGTGCAAAGGCGCAGGAGCCCAGAGGCTAGTCAGCTTCTCCCAGGGAGGCGGCAAGACAGACTTGAGGCTCAGCTTCGGTGACCTTCCTGAGGCCAGTCAGATGCCAGGGGCAGATGCAGGAGAGCCAGGCCTGTCTACCTCCAGACCTGGGGTCTTTTGCCGTCCCCGTTCATCTGTACCACTCTGCAGCCCTTGTGAGAGGCCCTGTGCCTTCTTCTCTTCCAATCAATGAGTGGCCTATTGGTCAGTATGCGGCTTTCTTGAGAGAAATGTAATGAAAACCAGATTCTTTTCAACGTATCTCGTTCCCCACAGAGACTGTCAGTTCTCATATGTTCCAATAAAACTGCTAAAGAAACAGCCACTTAAAGAGCTTTAAAGATTATTCATGGAAAAATTATGCCGAGGAAAAATAGAGCAATCCTTTGAGATAGTCAGGCCTACGGTCAGTTTTTCCAGCTGTCTGTGCCATATCAGGCGGGCAGTGGGGACCACACTCTGGCCAGGGCCCCTGCACATTAGCACCACCCACCCACTCTGCCTATGCCCCTACCCCTGCCACCAACTTGCCAGCGCAGTTCAGACACAGCCCCAGAAGACACGTGTCCCTGGCACTGTCACGTGCGGGCCACCCCTGGCTTGGCCGGCGAGAACACGAGGCATTTCAGTAGCAGAGGGTGTCACTTGCTGGCAGAGAGGACCATCATCTGGGTCCCAGCTGAATGGAAATTCCTCTGTTTCTGCATCAGATCTAGGCTGTTGGTCAACAATGCAGAAGGGGAGGCAGGACCCAGGCGTGGGGGCGGGGGAGCATCAGCCCCAATGCTGAGCCCTGGGAGCGGAGGGCTCTTCCGCTGGGCCCCACCCTGTCCCCCCAGCAGGCTCAAAGGCATCTAAGGTCACACAAACCTCCCAAGGCTCCAAAGTACAAAGGAGAGGGGCCACATCCTGGCCTAGTCCTGGAGGACACTAGAGCCTCGAGGAAGAAACCAGACCAATCCTAGAGGGCTTTGGGGGACCCACATGGGAAGCAGTGCCAGGGGGCGGCCAGAGAGCTGCACCCAGGAGACAAGTGGAGAGTGGGTCAGGCAGGAGCAGCCAGGAGAGGTGGCAGCACCCTCCTGCTGTGTGGCACTGGCGTGCTCCAAGCCGCCCCCTAACTGCAGAGGCGCCCACGAGCTAAGACACGGCTCACATTGGTGCAGGGCAGATGTTAGGTTTCCTCCCCTTCCCTTTGTCACATGAAGCAGTCGGGACCTGTCACCGCAGACTTCCCAGAGGAAGTGTCTCCTGCTGCCCTGCCGATCCCAGGGCAGTCTCCCTGCGCCCCTTCCTCGTGCTGTGTCCAGTGTCCGAGCTCCGAGCTCAGTCCCTCTCTTGCCTGCTGGCGAGTGCCCCACACTTGGCTGCAGCACACAGCACCTCTGTAAGGGCCTCATCACAAACAGGAGTGCTAGGAATACCCACCTCAAGGTACACTAGCACCACTGCAGCGCGGGCCACACGTCAGCACCGACGCCAGCACCCCTGGGCTTCCGCTTCCAACCACATAGGGCGGAGCGGTGCAGTCTGACCTTTAGAAATCACTTCTGCAGCAGGGTGGGAGCCCAGTGACTCAGGCAATGGGACTGTAATCCTCTCTCGCGGCTGCTGATAAACAAGCCGGTTCCACCCTCTGGATCCTTCCCCAGCAATAGTGCAGAACCAAAACAAAGCAGAATGGTTCCCATTCTCCCTCCCCTCTCTGCAGCAACTGCGAGAGCTGTTTCCCCAAACAGGGCTGCCTGTGCCCATCCTGCAGAGCAGAAGGTCTCCCAGGGGGACCTAGGGCCCCTGCCAAGCTCGTGCGGATGAGCTGCCCAGACCCCAACTGCCAGCCCAGCCCAAACTCTCCAGGTGGTGCCCAGAGTTCCTGAGATAAGAACCTAGAGCTCCAAGAAGTGTCCAGCGCTCGGGGAAGCGTGCACATAGGCAAGCGCAGCCACGTCCATCCCCTACCCTCCACAGCCTTCCACAGCCACCTCTGGGCTCACGGAGTCCTGGCCGACCAGCTTCGTGCCAGGCTCCTGCCTGTCCAGCTCTGTTACCATGTGTTGGTCTCCGAGTGCCCGCTTTCCAGATGCCACCTCAAGCAGGCCTGGGATACCAGGACACCCAGCCACCCGCCCGTGGTTGTCAGCCTTGAGAATGCATGGTATGGGGGAGGGGCCTCTGATGACCAAAGCTGTGCGGCTCGTTCACACCTGTCCCACCTGTGACTGGCAGGGGTCTTCCTCCAAACCGAGCCCCTCTCCCCTCCCACAGCTCCAGAACCCCTGCCCTGCTCATCTCTTCCCTCTGCTCTCTTCACAGGCCCCTCTGTGGGTCCCAGCTCAGCACGCTTCCGCCGGAGACCCACCTGCCCCGATGCATCCGTGGCCGGCAGCCTCCCCACACCCCCGGTCCCTCGACACAGGAAGAGTCACAGCCTGGGCAACAAGTGGGTGACCGAGCAGCCCTCCCCAGGGCTTCTGACTGACCTGGACATGAGTGAAGGGGTGCTGGGGAATCCTCCTCTGTGGCTGGGTACCTCTTACCCGTCCTGGGAGCTCTCGGTGCCCTGGCTGGCACACTGTCCTGAGACTTGCGTGAGTTCAGGCATCACTGAGGGGCATTGGTAGCGCCATCCATCTGCCATCCACAGAGACCCCAGGATCCGCAGCTAATGGAGAAGGGGTGAAGGCAAGGGCAGGGAAGCAATGGGGTTCCAGCAAACCTGCTGCCTCACCACTCTGTGGGCTTGTAGCTGGCGTCATGAGGCTCCCCTGGGCACTGGGCACAGACTCCTGAATAGCGGGTCCATCTCTCCCTCCTTCCGCCCCTCCTCCCCTGCCTGCTTCCCTCCTTCCTCTCTGCCCACCTGCTTTCCACCTCTAAGTCTCCCCCCTCGAGCCCGGCTAGCCCTGAGGAGTTCACGGGCAGGAGGAGGGGAGCCTCTCTCTGCATCCCCATCCTCCCCCTGCGCCTGCTGCGCCACACGCCACAGAGCAGGCACTCACTGAGAGCATGCGGGCCTCAGGCAGCAGCTGGCACACACAGTGTGAGGGTGAGTCCTGCGAGGTCCCCCGGCAACGTCCCTCACATTGGTGAGAAGGCGCGGGAGCCAGGACGGGACCAGGCGTGTGCAACTCCAGGCCGGCGGCAGCCTCATCCCTCATAAGCCTCATCTTCATCCGGGGAGCGGGCAGGGCCAGCACCACGATCCCCTGTGGATGTGTGGAGAAACTGAGGCTCCACGAAAGGATGTGACTTGCCCAAGGTCACACCTCACGAGCGGGCCTGGCCTGGACACCGGCATCCCGACAGGCGCAGCTGCTCTCGCTCCCTGGATAAGGAGCTGTGCCCTCTTTCTCCCTTTCCGTTTCCAGTATGATGTGTCAGTTGAGTGTAGTTGAAAGTAAAAGTGCGACATTCCCATCGGAGAAAGCCAGGCACCTCCTGGACGACAGCGTCCTAGAGTCGCGCAGTCCCCGCAGGGGCCTCGCCCTCACCTCCTCCACCGTCACCAATGGACTGTCCCTAGGTAAGCGTCTCCAGCCTGACACCGCAGGCAGGGGCCGAGGCTCAGCATGTGTTCTGTGTCTGTCTCTGTCCCTGCCACACCCAGTGGCACTGTCGCCCCCGGGGACCCAGTGCCCCCCCCACCCCCAAAGAGCGGCTCCCTGCAGGTGTACCTGAGCCAGGAAGCCTTTGCGTCCCAGCCATCCGGAGTTGAGGAAGAGCCAGGTTGTTTCTCTCTGGTCTGTAGCCCTAGTGTTCCAGGCAGAGGAAGTGGCAGCCAGGCACACACTCAAGTCCAGACGAGCCCCACGCCCAGCTGCTACCACGATGGCCCTGCTGCTCAGGGCAGCCCACAGCACAGAGCAAGGAAAGAGCCTTGGCCTTGGCGCAGTGACTGGTGGCCGCTGGGTCTTCACTGTGTACTTGTCTTTATGCCGTGAGGCCAGAGGAGGGAAGATGAGGATCTGCTAGGAAGAGTGCTTGTGTCGAGGGAAGGGGCGGAGAGGTGGCTGAGGCTGAGGCGAGAGCTGCCCGAGTCAGGGCTGAGGCCCCTTTGCATCTCTGGTCAGCGAGGGCAGGTAAATGCCAGCCTATTGTCACTGCCATCAGACCGCTGCCCCTCAGGTGGCCCTGCCTCCCTGTGTGCCATGCTTCTGTTGTTGGTGTGTCTGTGTGTCCGTCTGCTTCCTTCAGCAGGTAGCTCTTCCAGGTCTGGCATGGACGTGCAGGCCCCATGACCTGATGAGGCCTGGAGGGTGGAGGGCTGGGCCCAGGGGAGGCGGGCGAGAAGAAAACGGGCAAAATCTCACACCCAGCCTCAGAGACGGTGGGCTGTCGGCCCAGGGGCAGCCACTCCCGCCCCTCTGAAAGTCGGAGGCAAACGAGGGCGGTACCTGCCTTCTGCCCTCAGAGCAGTCCCATGCAGATGGACGCAGGCGCAGACGCAGGCAGTGGTGCAGGACAGCTTGGGCCGGTGCCCCAGGGCTCATAGGAGCTGTGGAGAGAGTGCTAGGCTCCACAGGTTGGGGAGTGGCCGGTGGGACACAGGCTTCCTCCTGAGACTTTGCCGTGCTCACGATGTTATGAACCCTCCAAGACTATGGGGTTCCCCCAGTCTTCACCCGTGCACCCCTTTTCCTGGAAGTGTGCAGTGGGATTGAGCTTCTGAGGAAAGTGCAGGTCCAGGAGGCGCGGCTAGGCCAGAGTGACTGCACAACATCCAGGAGACATTCTCTGCTGTGCTGTGCCCAAGACAGAAAACAGGTCAGGCATTGCACTGCCCAGTGTCCAGGTGTAGATAGCAGAGGTCTTACGGCTGGCTCTTCAAGTCAGAAAATTCCAAGTGCCTTTCTGCTTGGGGATGAAAACCTGATGCAGGTGGCCATGTGCGCACATATCCTGTTGGAGCCAGACTGGCCTGGCCCCGACACTTTGTAATGAGGGCCACTGCTCAGAACTATCCGAGGGCCTGGGACTCCCCCTGCCCTTCTCTCTGCTCAGCTTTGCTTTTATTTTAGGCAAACAGCCCTCAAGCTTGGAGTCCCTGGGGTCTCAGACAGTACAGAGGCAAGGCATGAGGATGTTTGAGCAACAGGAACAAAATCTCTACTTGGAGAAGCCTTGGGAGCCCAAGAAGCAGACGGCAAAGGCCTAGCCCAGCCCTTGCCTGTGTCTTCCTGGGCCAAGGCTTTGCCGAGCTCCCTGGGCCTCTGGCCAGTGAGAGGCCACCACACCGGGACCAGTGTCTCCTCCAGCCTAGCCCTGGGTAGGGGAGCTGTGTTCCAGCCTTGTTCCCCCAGCCAGCAGGGGGCAGCAGTGAAGCCATGTCGCGCTTCAGGCCAGGCAGGACTAAGGATCGTGGTCCCCACTGTGAGGCAAGCAGGCAGTGGGAAGGCTGCAGAAGATTGCCTGAGATTGGTGGCACAGGATGGTTCTTCCTACATTCCCAGGGCAGAGTCCTGTTGTCCCTCACAGGAAGCCGTGAGCTCAGGGGCTGAGCCCCGTGACACAGGCACACAGGAGAACAGGCCCCTCTCCAAGAGGCCGCTGCGCTCACTGATCTGTGTTCCTTTTCCAGGCAGTAGTGAGAGCTCAGAGTTTAGTGAAGAGCTGTCATCAGGGCTGGAAAGGTGAGTGTGGCCGCAGCATGGCCTCCTCCCACGGGAGGTCTCAGGGCCCAAGGAGTCGGAGGCAGGCTCGTGGGCATGGGCCTCCATGGACGCCCTGTGGCTCCTCAGCAGAGAGCAGGAGCAGTAGGAACAGGGGTGTCCTGGCCTCCGTGCTGTGAGCAGCCCCTCCTCTGGTCCTCAAGTCATCCGAGAAGCGCTTCCTCCAGCCCAGACTTGCAGCAGATCTGTGAGCAGACTGGCTGTGCAGTGTGAGTGCTGGAAACCAGAAGCTGGAGCTTCACCTCTTCTTGAGATGGGCGCGTGGCTCCCCCTGGTGGGAAGTATCAGAATTGCAGTCACGCTCGGAGTTCATTGAACACCACCTTGCTGGGCATTGGTGGCAGAGGACTGGCCACCCCTGCCATGCATCCTCAGGCTGTTGGCTCATGGCTTGCCGTGAAGGGGTGACCCACAGCTGTGGCACCAGGAGGGGATATTTAGGTGATTACTCGGAGTCCAGGCAGAAGGAGACCCAGTGACAGAGTGTCCCAGGGATGTAGGAGCGCCCTACCGGTCAGGGTGGAGCCTCCACTCAAGTCCAGGGGCCCATGACATAGCCACACCCTCACACACGCTTCACACCTATACACACTCATAGTTAGGGGGCCACGTGCAAACTGCACACTCGTTCACACGTGCACATGCATACACTCACAGGTGCACACAGTGGTGTGGTTACACATGCAGACGTGCACATTTAGTTGCATGTTCATGTGTACATATGCATGCGCACACACTCATCACACTGCCTGGTAAGCACGCATACTCCTGCATTCAGTCTTTATGTGTGCACACGCACCTAGCTGCATAGTTACACATACCCTCTAACATCTACACATGCACACATAATACACATGTGTACACATGCACACTTAGTTATACACTATACACACACATATAGAGCTGGAGATGTGCATGTGCACATACATGATTATACCTACAGGTATACAGCACCATATTTTTCTAGGAAATGACTCTGCCCTGGGACTACAGGAAGAACCATCCCGTGCCACTATTCTCACCATATATTCTACATGTATACATGTGTGCACTCATGTATGTGTGTCTCTGCTCACACATGTACATATGCACATCATATAGTACACACCTACATATGCGCGCGCACACACTGTCCCAGGATGCTGCAGCTGCTGTCCCCACAACCACAGTGACCACCTTTCACAGTCCAGAGGGGCCACCAGGTGGTCAGGTGTCTGTGCTGGGCCCTTCCTGTGTGCCACGGACTCCCCGCACCTCCACCTCAGCCAGGCATAGTGTCTTCAGTTTGTACACGGGGACAGCAGGGCTCAGCTGCTGGGACTTGCCCACTTCACACTCATCTGATGGGCAGAGCTGACCCAAACCCACACTCTTCTGCTGCCAAGCACCTTCTTCATCTCCTCATGCCTCAGCCAGAGGCCCAGCAGTGGCATCCTTGGGGGCCAGGCCCCGGTCAGCCTGTCGGTCCGTCAGTGAAACTCAGGGTGACAGCTGGGAGAGGAGGGGTCTGCCCTTGCCCCAGGACCTCCGTGGAGGCATTTTCTCTGTTCCCTTTGGAGTGCTCAGGCATACTGGCCCCGCTGCAAACCTGCAGGGGAAACCACTGGCCCCGCAGGGCAGACCCCAGGACTCCAGCCCATGAGAGGCTCCTGGGATGCCCCTGGAAGAGGCAGAGGGCTGCGGGCAGGCCAGGCCCGGGAGGAAAGCAAAGGGGACACCACCCAGCACCGAGGTCGAGAGCAGCAGCCGCACTGGGACCTGTCCATTCACCTGGGTCTGTTCACTCAGTCATTCTTTCTTTCCCTGTTCATTCCTTCATCTGCTCATTCATGCATTCATTTAACTGGGAGCCATTTATTAAGCAGCTGCTCTCCGCCAGGTACCATGCCTCTTGCTAAGGGTGTAGTCTGTGCCCTGACTGAGCTTAGACTGGGAAGGAGGAAGGTGAGGGTGAGTTCCTTGCACCGAGGCAGTGCTGTGTGGCATTCATGGATGCTGTGACTACATTTTACAGCGTCTAGGTGGCTGTCCATCCGAGTGTCTAGAGCAGGGATTCTGGATGGACTCTCTGGGGACTGGCTTCCCGGTGACTCACTGCGCAGATGCCTGGCCCTGCCTCCAGCAGCTCTTAACTGCCCTGCAGAGAGGTGTCCTGCTTCTCACCACCTGGGGGACTCAGCTTTTGGCCCGTGACCTGATGTGGGGGACAGAGGCCACTTGCTTCACACAAAGCCAGAGGAGCCACTGAAGACTCACTCCCATGCACGCGTGCCTGTCCAGGGCGGCTGTCCCCTCCCTCAGTCCATTTCCACCCGCACCAATCTCTGCCCTTGTTCCCTGAGAATCAGCTCCCAGGAGAGCGGGCGAGCAGCCCAGTCTCTCCTGCAGACTCTGCGGGAGAGTGGAGGTAATTACGTCTTGCTCCGTGCTGCTCCCTCACAGCTGCCTCCTGGGTCTCCTTCATGCTGGACCTTAAGCAGCCTCCCAGTGCTCCATCTGTGCCTGCACTGTGAAGGGAAGTGGATCCCCGGGTGTCACTCTCTGGGCGCGGGACTCGGTGTCTGCCCGGAGAGACCTCCCTGTTCTGTGGTCTCCAGTTGTGCTCACAGCTACTGCATGATCACCAGCTTTCTCAGTGTTGCCCACCTGCTTGCAAAGCTAAAGGGGTGCACCCACGTTATAGGGTCAAGAGAGGCCAGGCTCACTCAGGACCAAAGGCAAGCGAGGCAGAGGCCTGTCTAGTTTTTTTTGCAGTGCTGAAGCTGAAGAGCCTGGCCTTCAGTGACCAGACCCTGTCCTAGTAAAAGCTTGGCTCTGGCCAGGCAGAGAAATGGGGCAGGGAGACACAGCTGTTCTGGTTGAGCACACCTCTGAATCAGATTGCTGGTGCCACCGCAAACGGGCAGCGGGAAAATTCCCATTGCCTCTGCGTATTTGGCCCCATAGTGTGAGTTTACTGTCCCAAAGTTTACACCCAGGGACATTTCAGCACCAGGGCTTGGAGGTGGTTGTTCGATATCAGGCAGATCAGGCTACACGTGCCCAGTGTGTCCCCAGAGCGGCCAGCATGAAGAGCAGCCACATCACTAGGTGTGATGTGTGCACATCACTCGGTGTGCAGCATACTCCTGCAATCTCAGCACTTGGAAGGCTGAGGCAGGAGGTTCTCCATGAGTTTGAGGCCAGCCTGGGGCACACAGGGATTTCAAGGTCAGTCTGAACTATATAGCAAGACCCCGGCTCAATAAATAAATAAAGTAAAAGTTAAAAACCATGTGACCACGTCAGCTCCACTGGTGCTATAGGCCACTGTAGTACCATCAACCCCTATATTTTTAAAAAGAAGACATCATCAGAGATGATTACTGACCATTTTTTAAGCAGCAAAATAAGGAAGTGCGTCACCGAGTTTATTATGAGTCACTAAGGAGACAGTGCTAGCCCACAAAGTGAGCTCTTCTGTGAGGTCCGACTGACAGGGAGGGTGGAAAGGATGGGAAGGAAGGGGCCGTGAGGCTCAGGGGCAGAGGTGGCCCTCCAGTGGGACAGGGAAGGGCGAGAGGGACAGCACACGGCCTCCCTGAAGCAGAGCGTCCTGTGTCGCAGGGACTGGGCAGAGCTCACAGAGCCTAGACGTCAAGCTAGCTGCACAGGGCCCCAGCACAGCCGGATAGGGCACGGTGGTCATCCAGCGGGGAGGGCCGGGTCGGCTGCAGGCTCGGGGGCTTCTGGAAGATGAGGCAGCTAAGATCCAGGACATTTGGTGAAGAGGACCCTGGCGAGCCCTGGCGGTGGGTGGTAGGGCTGACAATCCTATGAGCCCTGAGTCATGTCCTGGATGGGAGAGGTGACCCAGGAAAGCTCAGGCTGAGGAGTCTCGTGTGGGAGAGGTGGGGGTTGGGCCTGTGACGTCCTGTTCTCCGGAGTTCCAGGTGTACCTCTGCAGCAAAGGCTTTGCCAGCGGGCCAGCGGGCCAGAGGGCCTGGGGTCAGGGCGACCTGCGCCAGCAGTGCCCTGAAGAGCACTGAAGCTCTGAGCCTCAGCTCCACCGTCTGCAGCGGGATGCACACTGTGGAGACTTAATTAAGAGTTCCCTTGGGGTCAGGGATTTAGCTCAGTGGTTCTGGCGCCTGTCTTACAAACTCAAGGACCCGGGTTCGATCCCCTGGTTAACCACATACAATACTAAGCATGGAGACTCACGCCCAGCAGCAATCAGTACCACATACCACAGTGCCGGGCGTGGTGGCTCATGCCTGTAATCCTAGCACTCGGGAGGTAGAGGCAGGAGGATTGCTGTGATGTGAGTTGGAGGCTGAGCTCAGGGCCAGCCTGAACCACAAAGCGAGATCCTGTCTCAAAAAAACTTAAAAAAAAAAAAAGAGTTCCCCTTGTAGGTGCCTCTTACCAGGGGCTAAGGCAGGGCAAAGGAAGAAACCCTCCCCAGGGGGCAGTTTAGTGCCAGGGGCAGACGGACTGTGATGCAGGCACCATCCTGCAGCTCCTGCAGCCCCCACGGTGGCTATGGTCCCAGGATAGCTTCTAAAGGGCCCTGCAGGCAGGTGGCCTGTGGCCAGCAGATGGCGAGGCGCTTGGGTGAAGCAATTTCTGGTCTGTGTGAGGAAATTTCCTGTTGGTCTCAGCTGGTGGTCCACTGACCTCAGGGATGCATCAGGAAGTAAATGCCTGCATGACAGCGCACCACTCCTGCTGCCCGAGACAGTGTCAACAGCTCATATCCCCTTCCTGGGATCAAAGGGTTTGGTTGATGCCCCGGCTTTGCCAGGGCACAAGGTGGCTCTGAGCTCTGAAGTCTGTAGTATTTGGAGAGAACTAGGCCCCACCCTAGAGCGAGGCCCCTCCACCCCAGGCAGCTGTGTGCCCAGCAAGCCCAGGGTCACGCAAGACCTCGCCATCCCACCTGCTGTGGCCTAGGCCTGGATCCCAGACTCTCATCCCTCATTCCTCAAGCTCTGGTTCCCAGGATCTGTCCTTGTGCCCGGGCCCTCAGTGGTGCAGTTGGATGATTTGCCACAGGTGGGATTATGGTTGTCTCCAAGATGTCACCACTTGATTTGCTTCCTCAGTTTCTGATGCTCGTTAGCACGTGAGTCTTCTCAGCTGACTCCTCTCAGGTGCTGCAAAGGTCCCTGGACCTCTGAGTTCCAGGGTCATGTGCTTGACCCCGTCGTGTTGGTTAGTTTTCTGTTTGCACTGACAAAGTACCTGAGAAAAGGAAGTTCCAGGAAGAAAGATTTTGTTTCAGTTCTCATAGTCTAAGGTTCTACACTCTGGTCAACTGGCTGCGTTGTTTCTGGGCCTGAGGTGAGGCAGAGAGGCATGGCCTGAGGAGGGCACGTCTCCCCACAGCAGCCGGGAGAGAGAGAAAGGAAGGGCAGGAGCAGAATGTACCTCCTGTGCCGTCCTGCACTCTGCGGTCTGCTCTAGAGACCCGGTGTCTGGAGTCCTCAGCACACAGAGGAGACAGGAGATGCCACCCAGCTCCCAGGACGTGTGAGTGGCTCACTAGGCCCCTGAGCCTGACTTCCAGCCTCACGGGGCTCATTGCTAATGGCTAGGGGAGGAAATCTGGCCTATATTCCATCCATCAGAAGGCTGAGGACATGTAGGACTAGCATAGCCCCCGAGACCTGCCTAGTGGACAGGGACATTGTCCAGACAAGGGTGGGTAGCTCACAGAGATCCTTTAAACAGTGCGGCACAGTGCCCAAGTGCCCAGCAGAAGTCAGGGTGGGAGTGAGACAAGCCGTGGCCTAGTGGGGCTGGGGCTGACTTCACGTCTGGAGTTTGTGAGTGCAGGCAGACACCTCTGAGAAACACGTGCAGCCTTCCAGGGTGCTGTGACCTGAGACAGGAGGATGGGGTGGAGAGCCCAACCTCTGCTAAGACTGGAGTTCCTGAGGCGTCTCCGCAGTCGTAATCCAAGATGTCTGCCAGGCTCGGGCTTCACCATAGTCTACTATGTCCACAGGGGACACAGCCTTGCCAGCCTTAGTGTCCGTGCAGCACCCTGGCCCCTTCTATGCTACCTCTTCCCAGTGCTGTGACCTTGGGCAAGTGACTTTACCTCCCCAAGCCTCAGTTACCTAATCCATGAGGCAGGGGTAAAACAGGCTGCCTCACAGGGTTACATGGTCAAGTGGGATATTGAGCCAATCCTGCTGAGCACATTGCCCAGCACCGGTCATCTCACCATCACTGCCATCGTCATCATCACCTTCCTCCCATCCCCCTCCTCCTCCTACCACCACCCGTCATCATCATTTTGGCAGCTCAGCAGGACTGAGCTGTTCCATCTGGCTGCCGGCTCACACCTCCCCCAGAAAAACCTCCCACAAACTTCTAGCTCCTCTCCCCCCCCCCATCCACCCTGGAGAAGGAAGAGTCAGTAAGACTCCCGGGCACACGTTCTGCCATGGTCTCAGAACAATGCTAGGAATGGTGCCTGCAGCCCTGGAGCAGGACCTGGAGAAAGGCCAAAGAGTCTTAGTCTTTAGCTCCCGGTCCAGAAAATACATGCAAGAAAGCAGAGAAGGGCCAGGCCATCAGCCTCCCACTGCTCCACACTGGTGCCACCAATCTCACCACACTGAGCTGCCTGCCCATCACAGCTCGCAGGGACAGGGACCGAAGGCTGGCTGCCGCCCAGCTGCTGAGAAAGCAGCTCTGGAGAATGGCCTGGGCAGCCCCTCGGCCCACACCGGTTGGTGCCCACATCCCAGCAGAGTGGGACAATAGCTTCTCCACCTCCTTGAGTGCCAGTATTCTCATCTAAAACATGAAAATTGACTGCACCTCCCACCAGTCAGATTGTGTGTGAAAGCCCCTAAGTGTGCAGGTCAGCAGGAGAGCGGAGTCTCCAGGAAAATCTACAGAACGGGAGCCAGTGGGCGAGACCTGGGAGCGCCTGCCCCGGAGACCCTCAGCCTGAGGACTTTGCGGCCAGCCATGCGGGACAGTGATGGGAAGCAGGTGGTGGCGCCTGACTGGGGGCTGCACACAGTTGTCACACTGTCCTGGAGTGACAGCGGCCCACAAGAAGGCAGCGCAAAAGCCAGATGACCAGCTCGGGGAAGGCAGGCTCCCTCAGCTACAGACAGCAGCAGCTCCCACTGGCACTCCAGGTTGGAGACAGATGTCACAGAGGACGCCGTCACAGAAGTCACCATCAGACCCTGCTTCTGAGGAATCCTCTGATGGTGGGAAGGAGAGCAGCCCTAGAGGCTGCTCGTCACCCAGGTGGCACTGCCTGCCCTGAAGAGTTGGAGATCTCTCAGGTCTGAGCTCCAGACACGCAGAAATGCGAGCTGGCAGTGTGGTTCTCCAAGCAGTGTCCCAGCTCTGTGAGCGGCAGAGAGAGAGGATGCTCTTTGGCCACTGGCCGGAATTGAGTGTCACAGGCCTCTGTCTGTGCCACGGCTGGTGGTTGGTCAGGGTCCACCTGGGACCACCACAAGAACCATCACATTGAGGACCTGGTGGGCCAAGTGCATGCTGTGGCGTGTCATCTCCTAAAGAGGAGCTGATGGTGGAGGGAGTGTCCTGGAGCAGCCACCCAGCAAGGCTCCCGGACAGTCGACTCCAGGAACACTTGTTTCTGGCTGCACAGTGGAGGCCTTGGCCTCAGTGATGACTGATGTACCAGCTACAGTGAGTGAAGATGTCCTCACACTGGAAGTGATTCTTCTCAGACAGGAACGCATGAAGAGGAGAGGGGAAAGGGCGCCTCCCCCAGAGGAGGCGGAGCAGGAAGCTGCATGCTCCCAGGGAAAGGCTCGTGCTGGGGTGCAGGAGGACAAAAGCCAGACAGAGCCCTTGGGAGGGCACAGAGCAGCGGCTGCAGGATGCTGTGCCGGTCACAGAGCCAGTTTGCAAATGAGCCTGAGTGGAGAAGAAGACGTAGCAGGCAGACAGACCCACGAGCATCCTGGTCCCCGCGCCTGGTGTGCAAGACTCCACATAGTTCCGTGCTGCGCTCGTCCAGTGTGGCCAGCGGTGACCGTAGGGGCCACACAGCGTCTTCCACTGAACACACTGACCACATCCTAGGGTAGCTGGGAAAAGGGTGGATTCTGGGTGCAAGTGAGATGAAGTACTCACCAGAGACGTGGAGATCTTCCCGGGGAGGGCTCCAATGTGTGTGTCACTGACTCGGTGGCTCCAGATGTGCCCCAGAGGTGCCTGAGTGGGAGTGAGAACCCTGGAGAGGGGGAGGGGAGGGCCTGACCCACATAGTCACAGGGGACACTTGGTCTTTCCGGGCTGTGGCTGACATTCACTCCTTTTCCTCTGTAGCAGGGGACGTCTCTATGCCACCCTAGGGCCCAACTGGCGCGTTCCAGTTCGGAATTCTCCCAGAACCCGGAGCTGTGCTTACAGGTACTGAGTTACTCCTGAACAGAGGATACTTCAAGGGTGCTCAGTGAGCGCAGAGCTGTGTTCCAGGCTGTGGAAAGACACAGATGTAGCCTTTGCCTTCATGCTGAGGCGTGGGCTGCTCTGGGAAGGAGACGAAGGAATCAGGGGAGGCAGGACTGGAAGAATGTGGGACTCAGCCAGATACAAGAGAGATGCACAGGCGTAACAAGGGCGAGCTAGCCATGCGGGCAGCACAGGGGGCCTGGGAAACAGAGCCGGGGACTCTTCAGCGGAGGCAAAGCTGTGCGTGTGCGACACCAAGCGGACATCCAGCAGGTGCAGGAGCCAGGGAAAGGGTTGGACAGCAGGGGGCAGTGTGGAGAGTCCAGGAGGAGGCGGGGCCGTGAGCCGTCTTCCAGAGGCAGGTCCACTGGGCGGGGAAGGGCGGTGGGACAGCGGGGATGGACAGCGAGGCGTGGCCAGGACCCAGCACCAGCGCAGCCTCGGGAGTGACTGGTGTGTGAGGCGAAGGTGCCTCCAGGGCCAGAGGGCAGAAGCACCAGGTCTGGGACTTGGACTGGACTGGCCGTGTGTGGGCGGTGCCTGATCCTGAGGGAGAGAGCAAGAGGGGCCTGGAGGGAAAGCTGTGGGCGCTCCCTGCCTCACTCCCTGCGCCCCACACGCGCGGTTTCTGAGGCTCCGGCCAGCCCTAGGAGCGGGTTTCAAGGAAGCTATGGGTATTAGCCTCAGGAACAGCCAGGGGGAAGCCATGACAGGGCTGTCTTCCGGGTAAGGGAGCTGCCGCCAGGAGCTGGGCACCCTGGTCACAAAGCCCAGCGCTGGAGCCCTTCATGCTCTTCTGGAGCTTGGCCCTCCCCTCCCTGGCCTTGCGCAGTGCTTGGAATTCACCTGCCGAAGGGAGCGCCAGGGACTCACCAGTGGGCCTGCGGGGACCCCAGTGGGGAAGGGGGTGCCAGGCCTCAGCTTTTCCAAGCCATATCTAACTGCGAGTCTCCGCTCAGCCCCACCAGCCCGTGCACCTGTACCCTGGGAAGCTCAGCAGCTGTGCCCACCATGGAGGGACCTCTGAGAAGGAAAACCCTGCTCAAGGAAGGACGGAAGCCCGCAGTAAGTCAGCGTGTCGCTAGAGGTGGCATGCGCTGTAGCCAGTGCCTGGTCTGAAGGGGCCCAGCAGGACTCCCAGCCTGAGCCAATAGCCAAGAGGGCAGTGCTTTTGTTTCCATACTGTAAACTGGGACAAGACTGAGCCTCTCCTGGAGGCCTCGTGGGGCAGGGGGCACAGGCAGTGGCCTGCAGGGCAGGAGGAGACCTGGAGGCTGGGAATAAAAAGGCCGAACAGCCCACGAAGCTGAGTGGCCCCAAGTCGATTCCCACTTGTCCCAGCACTACCCTAAAGTGAGTGCAGGAAGCGTAAGAATGGGGATCAGGAAGCCTTTCAGGCTCCAGCCCAGCCTCCAGTTCTGAGCCAGATGTCACCAGTTCCATGACCCATGTGACAGAACCTCATCCCCTTGCATGGCAAGTTGCCCCAAGCCATCCGTCCCACTCTGGCCCGTCTCCCTGTCTGCTGCCCACAGGATCAGCCAGAGATGCTCCTTCTCCCCCAGCCAAGAAGAAGCCAGGGCCTGGCCCACCCACCACCATCAGTGCTCCTGGAGCCCTTGTCTTTAGTTGCCAGTTGACTCTGGGTGATGAGGAAGTCCTCCTCCGGATCTGGCCGTGCTCAGTCACTTAGTGACGTCAGAGCATTGTAGAGCCTCCTGCGGTGCGGGGTTACGCCTGTCCTCTTGTACTGGCCTGCTCATGCCTCCCCCTGCCTGGAACGCCGGGCGCAGTCATCCCGAGGCCAGGGCTTGGCAGTGTTCCTAAGGCAGCGTTGTCCCAGTGCACGCTGATGTGCTAGTGAGTACGGAAACCAGACCAGTAATTTGCAGTAGAGTAGAATGGAAAACATTCAGGGTTCCTCATATATAGCAGAGATGAGGGTGCCCCAGGCCCCCTGTCAGTTCATCACAGACCAGAGTCCGCACTGTACACCGTGGGTCTGCAGCCCTGCTCCCCCTTCACAGCACAGAGGGTCCTGTGTGGTGATATGGAACGGCCTGCTCCTCCAAGGCACACCCTTTTCCTGCCGGATGGGTGTCAGCTTCAGCTTTGCAGAACCAAAGCCCATGGAAGTGGTTTCCCCAAACCAGGGTGCAGAGCCTTGGGAATTCAGTGCTTTGCCCTGGAGAAACCAAGCTGGCCTTTAGCTTCATCTTTCCAGAGTTGCCAGAGTTGCCTCACCTCCATCCGGGACAGCACACTGCAAGCGTCAGACTTCTAGACTAGACGCTCTTGGTCCCAGGTCACCTGTCTCCGCAGAAATTATGCTGTGGCCCTGGCTTCAACAGTGTGATCTAAGAAGGGACAACCACATAAGGCAATGAGGGAGGAGTGAAGGAACGCCCTTCCTGCTGGCCCTGGGAGGAGGGCCATTGCCAGGGAATGGCTGCATCTGCAGTCAGGAAGCCAGGGGCCACCCAGTCCCCCATGTCCTCGCTCTTCCTCCCCCTCCCATGCAGCTGTCCTCCTGGACCAGATACTGGGTCATACTCTCGGGATCCACCCTCCTGTACTATGGAGCCAAGTCCTTGCGGGGCACAGACCGAAAACATGTAAGTCCCGTGCCTGGACTCCTGTCCTGGGCCCTCGCCTGGGGAAATGCTCCTCTGAGGACTGAGAGCTTGGGGTGAGGAGGAAGCTTGCTCCTTGGACAGGAAGGCATGGGCCTCTCAGCTGTGTCTTGCTCTCCCTAGTACAAATCCACACCTGGCAAAAAGGTCTCCATCGTGGGCTGGATGGTACAGCTGCCTGATGACCCTGAGCACCCGGATATCTTCCAGCTGAACAACCCTGACAAAGGTAAGCAGCAGGCCCGACACCAACACCAGCCAGCAGCTCTCCTGCCCCTGTCTCCTCTTGTGCCTAGTGGGCATCTGGAAGCATTAGGAGCGCTGAGGCTGCCGCTAAGCCCTCACTAGTCCACACAGTGGATTAGATCACAGTTGGAGCATGTTGCACAGTGTGCATGAATGTGGCTACAGGAGTCACTTTTGCAGCCTGACTTTGGGCTCCTGAGGTCCATCGGGAGCTGTAGCCTCGGGTATGGGAACAAAGGAAAGTGCTGGGTGCAGCTGGACCAAGGAGCCAGAAGGGCCTTGGGCCTTGAGGCATTTCAGGACCCGTGACCTGCCTGTGCTATGGCAGCTTCCAGGTCCGAGGACAACCCAGAAGAGCCAGGAAAATTCCAGAAGCTCCAGCCTGCCCCTTATGAGGGCCTTCCCAGGCCTACCTAGTCCTGGACCTCCTTTATGGCTCTCTGGGAAGGAGAGGTTCTGGGCACTATCCTGTATCCACAGGCCATAGCTGGCCTCCTCAGTAACCCATTACAGAACAAAAGCCCAACGTGGTCTGAATCCTGGCTTCTACTCAGGCCCACTCTGTGGAGCTGCAACGTCCCCACACATCTTGACACGTTAGCAGGAATGTTCTAGTACAGAGCTCATGCGCAGACAAGCTCTGGGAGATCTTGTGGACATTCAGACTTGGAGCTTGCACACCTGGAGTGGAGACCAAGATTCTGCAGCCTTAAAAGGCTCCTGGGAGGCAGGGGCAGATGATGGTGCTGCCCAAGGACCGCACTGTGAGTGCCAGGGTGCCATGCTCTCAGTTGAGAAGCAAAGAAACAAGATATACAGGTGCCCAAGGAGTCAGGAGGTGGGAAAGAGGTAGATGGCCAGTCCTCTGCTCCGTGTCAGTGACCTAGCTCACGTGTCACGCCTAGCCTCAGCTTGCTCACCGCGTGAGTTTCTTCAGTGTTGGTTTCATCAGGAAGGAAGAAGGCTTGGCTAACACAAGCTTGACTGTGGGACTTTGTGCCCTGAGGCCTTAGGCCCAGAGGAAAACAGGATCCCTAAGCAGAAGGCAATGTGGCACGAGGGCGGGTGGGAATCCACGTGTAGGACATGAAGGGTCTGTGAACTTGGGTGAGGGGAGAACAATCCTCTTTGTCTTCAGTAACTTCTGACTCTTCCCTCGTGAGCATAGGAACCCAATGGCAGAAGTGTTAGCGTGACCTGTGACTTTATCCTGAGAGACGTCATGGATATTTCCATGTCACAAGTGGTTGCAGACGTCTCAAAGCACCCTTTACGCTTGCTTACCTCTGAAATCGAAGGATAAAGTCAGCCAAGTCCCCAGATATGGTCCCCAGGGCCTCGGAGCAGGAGCTCGCGTGGGGTTTGGTCACTCAGGGCTCTTCTTGACTGTGTCTCAGGATCGTTGACTATTTTATTTCACACATTTAAAAGCATTCTGAGAAAAGATCACAAGCTTGCAGACAACCAGAGGCATCCTGCCCACAGTGTGGTTGAAGCTCCAGTCCAAAGACACAGCCAAGTTGCCCAGAGCCCGCTGCCTGTCAGCTGAGGCCACCTGGGGCTGCTCCTGACTTTCCGTAGTTGAGCCATTCAGTCTCGTGTTCCACTCTTGCACGTCACAGGCTGGCCCTTTGTGTCTGTCATTTGTGTAGTATGTATGATGTATGTATGAATTTATAGCCATTGATTGATATTGGAGATTTGAACCCAAAGCCTCACACACACTAGGCAAATGCTCTACTACCGTGTGCCTGCTTCTTGACTGATGCTTTCTCTGCCCATCAGGCAATGTTTACAAGTTTCAGACTGGCTCCCGGTTCCACGCAATACTGTGGCACAAGCACTTGGATGATGCATGTAAAAGCAACAGGCCTCAGGTAATGTCACCAGACTCTGCTTCTCACCCCAGGGACTTGAGCTCCTTAGGAACAGGCCCCCTGTTCCCTCAGAGCCCATCGGCTCTGCTCCCAGGACCCTCTCTGGGTCAGCAGCTTCCTTTGAAGCAAGACACCCCTTACACAGCACAGAATGGAGCCCAGCACCAGAACTGGAGACTGCCGAACCTTGGATGTGGTTCCTGTGTCTTTCCCACTAAAGGAAATGCCATAAAAACACGGAGACGGCGAGGTGGCAAGGTTCAGGCCCCAGTATCTACTGAGTTCCCGAAAGCTGACTTCATGGGCATGTCCCAAACTAGTGGGCCTCCCAGTCCCACAAGCCTTGCAGACGATAGTGGCAGCTCATTTATTGAGGGCCAAGCCAGTGCCCATGACTAAGAGGAGCTTTGTGGATGTGGGCTCCCTCTGAGCAGCTGGACCTGGCTCCCTTCACTGGCCTTTACGCTAAATGCTTCACATGCAGGAACTGGCCCCGTCCGCCGTCCCCTAAAGTCCTCTTAACGTCTGCATTTTGTGCTGAGCATCCTGAGGTCAGAAAGAGGCAGGCACTCCTTCAAGGTTAATGCACAGTGGACATGGATCTAACCTAGCACGGCCTCACTCCCAATTGCCACCTTGGGCCCCTGTTTCCCTGGTAGCACTGCAGCCCTGCCAGGGCCCTGGAAGCAGCCATCCCAGTGGGCTGACTTGACAGACATGGCTGCATGTTTGTGTAGTTTGCACAAACTAGAGGTTGGCAACCTGCAGCCAGCTTGCCTCCCTGCAGCCAGCAGGCAGCATTGGCACTCCTGTCCCGAAACACCCATGTCAGAAGAAACTAGGGACCTTTTGTCCCTCTCCTCAACTGGTCAGGAGAGAGCACAGGGGATGAGATTGATGGTGGCAGCTTCTAGGAGGAAGGTCTGAGGGGACTTCAGCACTAGGCACTGGGCCTGGGGAGACAGGGACTTCACCTCTTCGCCTGCTGCTCACAGGACGTTGAGCCTTCTTGGCCCCTCGGAGCATTTCTTGTAAACGGAGGGAGGTAACTAGTGACAGGTCCTCAGGCTCTGTGCCCAGCCTGGTTGAAGATCCTCAGTTGTGACATAGATGGGGACATATATGACAAGCTGCTCAGGATTACAGGTGGTAAGAAGTTGGAAACAGAATTAAGAGGAAGTCCTTAACAAACTAGAACAGCAGGACAAGGGTAGACCGCGAGGTACTGCAGGGAGGCTCTGACCAACCTCACTGAGTCCTCGACCACCTGTGATGCTGTAGGGATCGCCCCGCTCCTTGGAGGTGTATGCTGAGGAGCAGCCACTTAGCCCTGCTCTCCACAGAGCAGTGGGAACTGGCGTGACCCTCAGCAGATCCTACAGTGCGTGCCGGGCAGCCCTTAGGAAGATGGCAGCAGATCTGGGTGCAGCCCTGGGCAGAGCCCCACGATACCAGTAATTAGAGAAGGGCACAGACTTCGGAATGGGTGACTTCACTTGTATTAAAATACATTGACAGATGAGCAGAGCGGCACACACGTGTAATCCCAGCACTTGGGAGGCTGTGAAAGGAGGATCAGTGCAAATTAGAACCCAGCCTGGACTACAGAGTGATATCAAGGCCAGCCGGAATTATCTAATGAGATTCAGCCTCACGCCCCAAATACATATCCATATCTACTAGATGTATGTTTGTATCTGCATTAATCTTTCCACTGTAATATACAAGAGACTGTAACTCCGCAATTCCTGGAATGTATACAGACAAAGACACATATTGATTTGGGGGCTCTGTGGGTCAAAGCCAGGGCCTTGCACATGCTAAGCAAGCACTATACCACAGAGCCACCCCACTGGCCCAGCTACATGTGTGCTGTACATTAAATTCACATCGGCCCGTCTCTATAACGGGAAGACTGGTGGCTCTGGGCCACTGTCATCTCCAGACAATCCACAGAACACAGTACAGAGGCTTGTACAAGGCTGCCCAGGTCAGAGGACATTAGGAGAGGGAAAGCCCAGGGGCACCCACGCTCCCACCTTGGCTCTGAAACCTCTGTCCGAGCACAGCACGCTGAAGGTCACAGCCACACATCAGTGGCCCAGAACCTACACGCGGGACACCAGGAGAGGTGGCCTGGCCAGGGCAGGGGAGAGGCAGACCTTGGGCTCAGCCTGGAGCTGCCAGAGCCCTGAGCCAGGCCCCGCGTCCCTCTGCAGACAACAGCCAAGGGCGGCAGCGCTGCACACAGGCAGCCCAGGACCAGGCAAAAACTGTATTTGAGCCGAAGGACTCTGAGATGAGATTTCACCTGTTGGTAAATACAGTGTCCAAGGCAAATCCTGCCAATTGTTAAAGGCTTTTGTTCACTATTGAGGCCAAGGGAAAGCGATGTGTTTTTCTACTTTGCTTCTTTATATCTAGTGTACTTTCCCTCAGATAGTCCCACATTTCTACATATGAGAGTAAGAGGTTGGCAACTATTTAAATGATCCATAGCGACTTGTCCCCAAGACTCCTGGCGCTGGCACTCGGAGCAGGCAGTTCATTTATTTGCCCTGATGTTTTCTCAGTTCTTCTGCCAATCATCCCAGGAACAACTTCCTGCATTTTGTTATCCTGCTGTAAACATTCTTAAAACTGTCTCCTGTTGCATGGAGATGCATTTTATCCTAATTCATCATTTGGACCAAAGTGACATCACAATGGGCTTATTTTGATGAAATTGCTTCTAATCAAATTTCTGAAACCCACAACAGTGCCGGGAGAGGAGGTCTTGATCTCAGTGGGGACAGCCCCCGGGGGTGAGGGCTAGGGCGAGCACGGCTTTGTGAGGAGGCCTTAGGGTCTGCCTTATCCACATACTTCCTGCTTCCCTAGCTTCCACTTGCCACTCTCTTGCCATCCTCCAGGGGCGCCCCTTGCCGGTGTCCCCTCCAGAGCTACGTGTGTGCCCCCTTGCTTTGAGGCTGGTCCCATTCATCCCAAGTGTGGCTTTATTTTGATGAGAAGATGGTGGTTGAAAACGTAGGCTTGGATTCCTACTCACTGTGTATAAACTCCTAAAGCCTCCATTTCCTCACCTGCCTGATGGGGATGCTCCAGCGCCTGGCTCCTGGGGCTGGTGTGAGGCGCAGGAACTACTGCATGTGAAGTATTCAGAGCAGTGTCTGTCACAAACCAGTCACTTCACAAGTAGAAGCTATCGTTACTGCCAGGCCCTCTCCCCACCTGAGCTGCACACTTATAACCTGACTAGGAAAGGCCTGGTCCCTCACCGAGGATCTACCCCTGTCCCCTTCCCAGCGCCGGAACTTTGACAAGAAGCTGAGTTTTCTCTTCCAGGTACCTGCAAACCTTATGTCATTTGAATAAGTCTGTGCAGGCCTTGGCGTGACTGAAAAGGCTCCTGGGAGCCCAGACTGAGCCTGGTGGAGAAGAGTAGCCCTGGGCACAGGCTGTGAGCCAGGATGCTGGCAGTCTCAAGGCCAGGCTCAGGGGACGCGGCCTTCGGCCTCACAGTCCCAGGGGCTCCCTAGTGTGGGATCCACCTGACTGTCTCCGGCGACTCTCAAGACTCATTCCACAGCACCAACCTTGCAGGGCGCTGGTCGGACCCCAGACTGCATCCCCTGGACATCATCCGTCCACCAGCTGCTTCTGCGACCAGACAGCATTTGGCCCACGTTGGGTTCTCCGTCCTTCCTGCTGCCTAGAGTGGACAGCATTAGCCTGCAGAGGGGACCAGACTGCAGGGACAGGCTGTGCAGCTGGCCTGTTACACCCCAAGTGCACGGGGCCGCCCGCCCACCGGGCTGCCTCAGATTTTGTACAACCCCCAAGCGTCCTCTGCGTGTGCGTGCCGTACATGTGTGCGTGCGAGCAAGTGTGAAATCTCTGAGAAACATGCATTTTGGCACAAGACTTGTGACATCACACACTTCATTTGCTTTGAGGTCCTGCTTGAACCTTCAGTGAGAGCCTTGCCACCAAGAAAGGCCAGAGTGGGAGCCCAGATGCCCCTGTGTTAGGGTCCCGTGCATTCTTTTACTGTAAACAAACGATGCCTTAAATCGTGTCTTGTTTTCTGTTCCTATGGGTGCTATTCATCCGGAAGGCCTGCTCCCTGGGCCCGGGCCTTTCCCGGCCTTGTTGCTGTCAGCCCTGCTGAGGCAGGACATGGTTCTGGACTGCAGACTGGGCTGCTGGCCTGCTTGCTTCCGCCATGCCCTCCCTTGCAGAGCTGGGGCCCTGCTCCTTCACCTGCTCCCACCAGCGTGAGTGGGGAGTTGTGGCATCTTCTCCCAGCATCTTCAGAGCAGCTCAGAAGCTACCATGCTCACTGCGATCAGCCGCACAGACGCCACTGTACACCAAGCTCACTGCGCAGGGCAGGCTTTTGCTTCCCTTGGTCATCTCACTCCTTCGCCTCCACTGCCAGGGCGGGCCCGCTGGGATTCCTGACCACGCCGGGAGCTGAGTGACACTGAGGCCTTATGCTCTCCCAGTCTTGCCTCCAAGTGCTGTCACCAGCAAGTTCTCCAAGTCTAAGGGCACAACTGTTATGACTGGGTACAAGAAAGCCAAGCTCATCCAACCTCTGCATTCATGGAAGGATTTTTCCCATGATCTTTATCTGTCACCTTCTGTCACACTTTATAGGGACTTTTACATTGCACAAGTACATCTTTATTCCAAGTGAATTGCTCTTCATCTTTACCCCTCTCCACTTCCCTTCCCACCCCCATTTACTTGGCTCTCCTAATCCTGAGAAGGAAGCCCTTAAACCATTTTATGAAAAGACTGAGTTCCTGGGTCCTTGTCCCTTTTGTGGTCTCAGAACTCACAATAACCAAACATCAAACTACCCTTAGGAGTTTTTTGGTAAGAAGCTTCACCACAACCGGTAAACTATAACAGGAGAATTGGAAACTACCAAAAGACCCATCACTGTACTTGGATCAAATGGTGACAACTTCTCTGAAAACTTCAAGGAATTGGTGACAAAAACAGTTGTCATCGGGGTGGTGCTTTGTGGTTGAGCCTGTCAGGGCTCGCAAGCTAACCCTCTTTTGGAGCAAAGACTGGACGCTTGCATGCCAAGAGAAACTCCAGAAGGGAAAGTTAACGTCCATCCTTGACCACGGCTGCCTTGTACACTCACCTGTACCTGGACCACACGTGTGCACACAGCTCTACCAAGGACCTCCAGCTGCTCTCCAAGGCTGAGGGACAGCGCCAAGCACTGCAGATGCCTCTGCAGTGTCACAGCACAGCCAGGGTTAAGCCTGACCCCCCTCTAACTCCTAAACAGTCCTAAGCTTGGATGAAAGTACAAGACTGGATGTCAGCTACTTACTTGCCTGGTGTTTGTCTGCTTTTCTCACCTTGTCTTAGTTTTTCACCTATGGAATATAGATGCCAATCCAAAAACCCCACAATTTTAGGCTCCACTCAACCAGATAATCTTCTACCCTTCCCAAGCTGTTCTTATCTTTCACAAACTTCCTTCTGAGCCTAATTTGAAAGAGCATAGTCACATTTCTTTTCAGAGTTTATTCTTCTCACTCACAGAGACTGACCCCACATCCCTTCCCAGAAACATTCTTACCTTGGACTCTTGAAGAATCTGTTTGGACTTTGTTGGCAAAAGCTCTGAAGCACTCGGAACCCTGACTTCCCCAGCAGAGTCCTGGAGATGAAGCTGAAGGAGAACTGACTCTCCAGGCAGGGACTCGGGCCAGCTCTGTGACTTCTGTGCTTATCATCTTGCATGTGCTGGCTTGTCCCACGCTGCAGGTGAGGAGGCTTCGAGCGAAGAACAGAGAGGGCCAGGCTCCGATCACAGAGGGCAGGTTCTATGGTGGATTCTCTTCTTGGAAGGAAGTGTTTCTGCTTTTGGCACCTAGACTGTTCCTAGCGTGCAAATATTTGTGAAACCCTAAGGTACTGTGTCCTGCATGCTTATATTGTCTTCTTCTCAGTAGACGGTGGCCCGTGAAAGGAGAGCCATAGAATACTGTCTACACACTGGATGAGAGAGCTCACAATATTAAGTCTCCCCAGAAAAGCCTGTTCACTCCTACTGCCCTGGAATTATTTCAGGCCCCTCTTAGTTGAGCACGTTTTGTAACTCAAGGCCAACAGCAAATTGCACTCTGGCGATTGAAATACTTAGTGGAGGACGGATATGGTAGAGGGCCATAGGTGTTCTGAAGGTGTCCGAGGGGAGCCCAGCAGCCTTCCTTTCCCCAGAAGAGGCCCTTTTGCCACCCAGTCAGTGGAGGTGCTGAAGAAGTGGACCCTTGAAGGAGTCTTTTGGGAAAGAACCTACTCTCACTGCCAACTCACTTCTAAGACATTTCTTTTCTTACCAAGCTGCCTCGTATTTCTTTCTTCACATGACTCCCACCTCCCAAGCCCCGAGCCGTGTACCTTTGAGGATTACACAGTGGTCTGTGTGAATGGGGAGCCACCTGCAAGCCGAGCCTGCTGCACTAGAGCCCCCTGCGCTAGGCGGGGTCGGAGCGCTGCACTCACACTGCTGATGCTCCCAGGTGAACATGGCCAAAAACACAGCCTCTCTTTTGTGCGTGATGCCATAAATGACTTTAATCAGCCCCACATCGCACTGGCATATGGGTAATTCCATGTTTAAAAAAGAGTCCCCATGAATCAATAGGTTCTCTGAGAAAACACCCATTCACTCATTCATCTCTTCATTCTGATTTCTAGTGAGTGCTTCCCATGTGCCAGGTTGTACCCAGGATATAGATGGCGGAAAACAAGACAAATCCAATCTCTGTTTAGTGGACAAATAATCCCACCCCCACACACCTCCTGAGCGAGACCCTGCCTCTCCCCTGGGTCTGGATATGAGAGTCCTCTGCAGATGCTTCCAGAAAGGCTTTGAGAGGCCCAGCAGACTGGACAGTCTTGCGGTTGAGAACAGTCGCAGTGGGACTAGCTGGAGTCGGTGCGCCAGAGGCTGGTGGCTCAGAAGAGCCAGGCGCAGAGCTGTAGTGGAGTACACGGAGGGCTCTGGAGGGGACTGAGAAAGCAGGGTCAGTTCCGCGTATGTGCTTCAGAGGCATCTACCTTTAACTTCAGTGGTAAACTGAAGTAGGGCGCGAGTGAGAGCTGCCTTTTCTTGGGTGTTAAGACCCTGTACAGTGGATGTTGGCCCACCGCGGGGCCCGCGAGCACCCCAGTGCATTTCGCCGATGGTCAGCCCGGAGATCTCCGTTCACAGCAGCCACGCAACAGAGCGTCTGTCCATTTTACAGCCTTCAGTCTCCATCCATTTCTGAATGATTGTGACCATTCAGTAATGAAATGATAGTAATTACTTTATTAATATGGTATAATCTTCAATAAATTTCGTGCCAAAATGCATGATTTCCCACTAAGCATTCAAAATGTTGTGTAGAGAGTAGTTTTCAATTTCTTGTATCTTCTTCCAAGTACGTTGAAAATCAGTTTCTACATTTTAGTTGGTTTCTTGTTGAATCTGTTTCTCTCTCCCAGGCTGTCTTTTTTCCAGCAGACCCCGCATGCAGTTGCGAAGGACTCTCTCTGATACTTGTGGACTGTCTCTCTCACCGCTGTAACCACCGAACATCAGCCCTCTGTGGGGTTCTTTAGCTTTTTGGTGAAGTATTTTGTTACCTCAGTCTTGTATCAAGTTGCTGTATTTTTCAGCTTGTTACACTGATAATAATTGTTTCACTAATTAAATACTTTAATGTACAGACATCTTTGTTTACTTTGAAATTAAATGTGTTTTCCAATGAATGTTGCTCAATTTATTAAAGCCATAACACTCACCTAGCAGACATTTGCTGTGCTAGATGCGGGTGTGGCAGGGATGGCGCGCTGGCTCAGCTGAGGAACCAGATGTCAGTAACAGGAGCAGCGCCGCCAGGAAAGAGGGGGGGACCTGGGGATGCCTTGAAAGCATTTGGAGATTCAAACCAGCAGTTGCAGAGCCCATGGGGGTTAAGGCTGAGATGAGGGCAGGGAGACAGAAACGAGCAGGATGCAGATGGGGAGTAACAGTTAACCCTATCACCACACAAAAGATGGGGGTCACGGGGTCTATGTCTGAAAGGGAAGATTAGTAGCTCATAATGCAAAGCAAAACGCACAGTCCAGCTCACCTTAGAGAAAAAGGAGGACTGTCTTGTCTCTTAGAAACCAGGGATGAGAATCAAAGAAGACTCCAGAGGGAGCCCTCTGCCTCCTGGCGGTCTCCCATCGGGGCTCCCCGCGTCTCATCTCCAGGCATCCCGTTTAGTCTCTCCGCAGGCCGGCTTTTCTGCTTCAACATGCAGTAGCAACGAAGGCCAAGCCTTCTGCAGAAGCACCTGAAAGTCACTGAGCGTGCACCAGGAAGTGACATGGTCTGCGTTGACAGCGAGATCCTCTGTCCACGCCCGGCTGTTTCCTGGCCGGTACCTTGCTGGGCCGCGGTAGTCAGTTCTCTTAAGCACGAGCTACCACAAGCACAACCCCTTGGGCTCCACTCCATCAGCCCAGTTCCAGGCCAGCACGGTCACATTCCCTTAGCTGTGACAAAGCCCTGCTGATTAAGGTGGCCCTAGATGGCTTTCTTCTCGTGACTTGAGTGGCAGGTGGCTCCCTGCACCCACATGGCTCCTGCACCCAGCCACCATGCAGTACTGCAGGGCTCTGAGACATGCTTCTGACCTAGAGTGAAGATAGGGGATTTGTCACAAAGTTGGAAAGTGATAAAATTCGAACGCACAACTGGTCTCCTGGAAAGCTCCAATCCCTCAACCTCGTTACAACAGGCACCACAAACAGCCACCAGGAGACAGCATTACCTTTGCGCGATAGAGCGATCCTGAATTAGCACGACTTCACAATGGCACATCTGTTTAGCTAGGAGACCCGGCCTCACGCAGGATCACGCAGGCGGGGCCGCTCGCGTGCGAAGGCGAAGCCTGTACAAGTCGGGCTATGAAAGGACCGAAGAGTGAACGGGTCTACAGACCCTGGGCTCAGGAGAGAAGAGGCGGAGCTCCAGGGCTGGAGCCACGCCTGTGGGCGGGGGTGGTGGTGGCCCGCCCCCTGGAAGAGGGCGGTGCTACGATAGGAAGGGCGGGGTGGGGCTCAGCAGGTTCACAACGCTGAGGGAGCCGAGCCACGGCGTGCCCGCCGAGGCCGCGCAGACCCTCAGTAGCGGAGGGGTAGGTAGGCTGGGCCAGTGTCTGTGCTGAGGGGCGGGGAGGTGAGGCGAGGCTTTGGATGGGACAGAATTGAGGCTGCGGTGGGCTCCGCGAAGGTGCGGAGAGCCGGCGGAAGGACCCTGGCGGGCTGGCGCGGGAGGGGCGTGGCTGGATCTTGGGGTGGGATGGGGCGGGCCTTGAGGCCGGGGCAGCAGCGAGATTGGCGGGTTGGGATTCAGGGCGGGGAAGGGGCGAGGCCTAATTGAGGCTGAGGGGCGTGAGGCTCTCTGGGTTGGGCTCAGGGCGGGGTCTGGGCGGGGCCTAGGCCCGATGAGAGGGGAGAGTCCGGCAGAGTTGAGCTCGGGGCGGGGAAGGGGCGGGGAGGGGGCGGGACCTAGCCCGGGCCGAGGGGCGCGGGGCGGGCCGTGGGCTGCGGCACGCGAGCCGAGCGCCTGACCGAGCCCCGCCGAGGCCCGAGCCCACCCGAGTGCTCCCGAGCCCGCGGCCCCCGCCCGGGGCGATGGAACCAGAGCCCGGCGGGGTGGCCGCTGCGCTCCTGCGGCAGAAGAGGGCGGCGCTGCGGCGCAGGGGGTGCAGCTTCGAGAGCCCCAGGTACCACGGCCCGGGAGGGGTGCGGCCGGGAGGAGCGGGAGCTGGGAACCAGCCACGTGGGGGTGGCGGTCTGAGGGGCTCACGCGTGTGGAGGCCGCGACGCAGGGAGACCGCCGGGCGGGAGGGGGCCGGGGTCCCAACAGCGGCCGCCGGAAGCCTCGGCCCGGGAACAGGCCCAGCACGCGCAGCCTCGCGGGTCGCGGGGTGTGGAGAACGTGGCCCTCTCGGTACTCCTCAAGGGTCAAGGACAGTCAGGGAGAGCCCCCAGGTCTTCGCTCTCCATCCTCGCTCGCGCCCCGGGAGCCGCACACCTGCTGCCGCCGGCCCCGCCCATCGCTGCGCTGCCCACCCTCGTGCAGCGCCCCTAGGCCCCTCTAGGCGGACGCTTCCTCCCGCCGGGTCGGTGGCGCCCCTCGCGGCCAGTACCCCCCTACCAGGGGCCCTGCGGAGCAGCCGGGGCTCCCCACTGTGCTGCCCCGCCTCGGACACGCCCTCCATCTGCCGGCCAGCCTGAAACTTGGGGTGCGTCCTCCTGCTCCCCTGTCGCTCTGGTTGGCTATACATTTCTTCAGGACTCATCTTCCGCAGGACTCAGACGGTCCCCAGCCAGACTTCCTAACCCCACAACCCACTTGCCCACTGGAGGAGTCTCCAGAAGCTGAGACCCCGTGCCTGTGGTGCACGTTTGGGGAGCCCACCATTGCCCGTTGCCCGCAGCAGCGAGGGGGTGAGACAGAGAAGGATTTCAGCGCGGGACTTCACTCCCCAGTGAGGCAAAAACGAAGGTTCACTTGCTAAAGGCTTAAGAACAGGTCTATTCCTGGAGCCTTTTCCATCTTCAGTCCTTAGCATTCCTTTCCCACCCTTGGCTCTCCTCACTTCTGAAATGAGTCTGAACGCGGTGAGGACAGGGACCCCAGCTGCCCACAGACCAGGCAAGGCCCTGGCCTCCCTTGTACTGTTTCTTATCCACACCCTTAGTCCTGTCAGACTCCTCCCTGCAGACAGAGATGTCCTCTTTGGGTGGCACCTCCGGTCCTGGAAGTCATCCTTCAGGACTGGCTGCACTGTGTCATCTGTCAGCGCCTCCACCTCTCACTGTGTGCAGTGACCTGGGACATGGTCTCCGTACTAGACTGAGAGAACTACAGATACAGTCGCTGTGCCCGTGGGGCTCACACACTTGTGACTGGTGTGCGAAGGATGAGAACAGTGTCCCAAGAGATGAGGTTGAAAAGAGGCAGCAGTAGAATCCATCCGGCCGGAGCCAGTGTTTAAGGTAGTGCTGTCCCATGGAACTTTCTGCAATAGTGGAAAAGTTCTGTAACCCACTGGGCCGTACTCCAGACCCCTTGACACTTGTCAGTGTTAAACACTTGTAAATGTCTCGAGATCAACTAAGGAAATGAATTTTTGAATTTGACTTAACTTTCAGTTGTAAGTAGCCACCTACGATTGACATTTGCCATAGGGAGCAGTGAGTTTAGAATTGTGTCTTCCTCTGAATGCCCACTTGGATCACCCTCTCTTTTGTCTGCCTGGCCTCATCCCTAAAAGACAAAGATGACTTCTTAGCCTCCAAGTTGGTTTTTTTGTTGTTGTTGTTTTTTTTTTTCTTTCCATTTGACTCCATGACATGTTAACAGGCCTTAAGATAATAAGGATTACCAGCTTTTCTGATTATAAAAAATAATTTGGTGGGAGGAAGTATGAAAAATCCAGAAAGTCAGAAAGAAGCTAATTACATGTTTATGGACACGTAATCCCACCAAGCATCATTTGGTCTTTTTCTTTCACATGAATGCACCCTCGCCATCACTGTTCCCTTGCCCGCTGGCTGCTCTGTCAGGCAAATAAGACAAGGATAGGCTGAGTGGGGCTGGTGTTTCTGATCTCCACTTCTCAAGGCTGATTATTTTCCAGCTAGGTCTTATTTTCAAGGATCGTGTTTATTTAATGCATCCTTTATTATTGCACATGTAGTTCGCTTCCAGTTTTCTTCTCTTACTAAAGAGGCCGTAAATCTCCATGCAGTAGTCTGTGTATGAAGATCATTCTTTCCATAAGTTCATAGAAGTGGTAGCAAATATTGGATCAAAGGGAATTGACATTTTAATGGCCTTGGAGGCATAATGCCTGGTTGTTTACCCAAAAGTTGTACCAATTTGCAGTTCCCACAAGAGCATATGAGAGTGGCTGTGTACTTCCTCAGCCCCAACCCTAAGCAGTAGCATTTATAGATTTGGCACTTTGTTTTAACATGAATTTACTTATTTATTATTGAAGTAAAGTTTTTTTTCTATTTAGCCATAACTTGTACTTTTATAAAACAAGTACATGTGAACTTTGTCTATTTTTCTTCTAGAATATATATATCTTTTCCTTGTAGCATTCAAGCACTTTTTATTAAGGGAATTAATTTCTTGAACACAAGTAAAATTATAGTTTATTGTTATACACTGAATTAGGGAAAAAATGTAACAATATTAGGCAAAACTCAAAAAAAAAAGGTGTTGGATAAGTAATTTGGATCAGAAAATTGCCTCAGATCTAAACTGGGGGGAAAAAAATCAATCTTTAAAATAATCAAAGAAAAATGTAAAGAAATGGGAAAGAAAATGGTAATGAGGAGAAAGAAGCCAATGACTAAGGAAATTAATTTTTGATTAAATATGTTGCACATATTTTTTCCAGTTCATCATTTGCCTTTTCATTTTCTTTATGATAGCTTTTGATAAAATTTCTTATTGTGGTAATTGTCAGCCCTACTGATTTGTTCCTCCAGTCTATGCTCAAGTAGAAGAGAATTTCTTAATTTAAAAACAGATAAAAATTTATCTACAGTTTTCCCCAATAGATTTGTTGCTTTAAAAATTACCTTAAGGGGCCAGGGATATAGCTCAGTGGCACCATACCTGCCTGGCAAGAGCAAGAGCCTGAGTTCAATTCCCAGCACCAGAAAAAAGTAAAAACTACCCCGTTAAATCATGAACCCAGATGGCCACCGAACTGTGGCTGGACATCAGTGTCTCTGTGGAACCTTGGGACGATGCAAGGCATGTTGTTCACTCCAGGCCCATTGAGCAGAAAGTGCAGGCGGTGCTGGGGCAGGTGGATATCCAGGAAGCTGCCGGTGCTTCTGGCGCACAGCCAGGGGTGAGACCCTTGGCCTCATGTGCGGGCCTGTGGCCAGCTTAGCCGCCCTCAGCCACAGCGCTCAGTTGTTCCCCTTCGTGTGCAGTGCCTTGGAGAGTCAGGTTCAAGCATGTTTACCCAGTCATCTTGTTGGCATCAGGAGGAAAACATGTTCTTCTCAGTTTGGTGATTCTCTTGGCTAAATATCCTCGCAGCATGGACCATATACCAAATTAATGGATGTGCGGGATGAAAGAATGGCCCATGCATTAGAGGTCCAGGCAGGTGGTGCAGAGAAAGACCAGCAAAGAGACTGGAACCATCAGGCGAGACACTCATGCTTTTAGACCAACTGCCCCGTGTCCACCATGATTTGGTGGGAAGGCGTGTCAGAGGGCATTCCAGAAGAAGGGTTTGCAGTGAGACAGATGCAAGTTCAAGCTCCTGCCTTTTCACTTGTCACTGTGTGTGCACTTGGGCAAGTGGCCTACCCCATCGGGGCCTTTGTTAATTCATTTGTAAAATGACTTGTCTGGTAGTGATAACTCAGGATTTTCTGGTGATACTTTAGGTGGGTCCCAGGACCTTTGCACCAAACTATATCCCCAGATTTTTTTTTTTTTTTAAGAAACAGGGTCTCACTAAGTCACCAAGTTGCCCGGGCTGGGCTAAAATTTGCAATCTTCCTGCTTCAACCTCCCAGATTGCTGAGCTTACATGCATATGCACCATACCTAGCTTGTTGCAAGCTTTAAATGAACTAATTTATGCAAAGCCCTAAAACAGTACTTGCATAAAGTATGGTTAAATAGTGACTATTATGGGCCTCAAAAAAGAAACAGCTTTTCTCTACTCTGCATGATTAAAACCCAGCTTTATTCATTCTGGTTTTTTCTCCCTTGCTTCACTTCGTTGGATTTTGGGGGTGCAGGTTTAGTAAGAGAGGATGCAGAGAAGGATAAGATATACCCAGGACACCAACCAGACTGTCAAAGGAGCTTTGAGGGCATATAGGAATGAGAAGGGTAGCAATACCTATTTTATATGAAAGAGGCTGATAGAAAGGTGCTCGATATTCTAAGATCCCATCTGCTGGCTGTTGTCCCTTCATGGAGATCAGGAAATACAGTCAGTGAACATGGGTCCTGCGACATTACTCCAGTTGCTGAGCGTGTCTAACCTGTGTGCTTCCTGGAGGCCGAGCCACCCACGCTGCACCGTTGCATACCAGTAGGAGTGAGTTTGCCAGGCAAGTTCTAAAGGCCAAAGAACTCAACTCTGAATGGAACTTCAGATGTCACAAGATCCACCCCTGGGCCGTGGTTCTCCAAATGAGACCCCCAGACGTGGAGCATCAGCATTCCCTGAGAACCAGCAGAAGTACAGATTCCTGATCTCACCTCATGCTGCTCACTCAGCATCTCTGGGCCTGTGCTCAGGTTCTGGCGGTTGAGAGCCAGTGTTTCGTCTAGTGAAGTGTCCTCATGAGAAGGAGGACCTGGCGCAGGGCGGTTAGATTTTGTCTTCCTAGCAGGCCTTCAGTTACCATGAGTACTGCTGGCCCAGGAACCTAACTTTTAAAACCATTCCTCTGAGATAGTGCTGGAACCTTTTGTGCTCACGTTTATAGCAGATCGTCCGGCTTTTGTATGTCCCATCTCAGGTCACTGAGCCCATCATGGTCACGTAAGCCTTTCCATTATAGAGCATCTCTGTTAGCTCCCTAAGAGTGGAGGGGCTTGTTTCATTGCCCTTGTGACTGTCACCCATGACTGTGTTGCCGTAGCCCCTGCAGTGCCAATGCCTGGGGTTTAGATTCTGCTGAGAGGTGGCAATCAGAGTCAGGGGGGTCTTGCTTCTGGCTGGCCAGTCGTAATCATCGTTTAACAGTCTCTGAAGGGTGCATCCCACACTAGTCACACACCATCATCATTCTGATTGGCTGGTATCAGTTCCTTACCCCTCGTTAAAAATTTCAAAAGCATTGGCAAAGTCAATAAAGGACAAGCAGAAAAGAATTACTGGTTCATGTAACTATTGATTCAAGCTTTGGGGACAGATAGGTCGGTGTCCTTCAATAATGTCTTCAGAGATCTTCATTTTCTGGGTGGGATTTATGCTCATGGCCTCAGCGAGTTAACTACTATGATTTTACTTTCTCTTCTAGAACAAAGATGGGGCTTCTTAGTACCCCTCGCCTGTGTCCGTCCGAGGTTGACGTTCACTGGCTGTCCTGAGTTCTCTGGTCATTTCTGCACCAACAACTTTATTCAGATGGGGATGAAGCATGTTACTGGGCTGCAGGTGGGTCAGGTGCTCAATCCAGACCTGAGAGGCTACATCACTTCCATTTAGAGTCCAGGAGGCCACAGTAACCACCAGAAGAATGTAATGGGCACTGCGCTGATCAACAAATAAAAGTGCCATTACATCTGGGTAACTCTTCCAAATGAAGTCCCAAGGTTGGGGTTGTTGTATTATTTCTTCTCCTATAGTTATAAAAGAATAACTTAGTTACGTGGTGAACCGATGGTTGCTAAGTTTAGCCACATCTGCTGCAGAGCCCTATCATAGATTTTGAATGACAAGTGGGAAACATTTTCTCCTTCCCCAAATATTGCTCCATACACGATGGCGTCTCTATTAGTAATGCATGGATCCCACGCCTTTGGAGAACAAATTTGGTGCCAAGACAAATGCTTTCTTCTTCCGTAATGTTGCTTCCCAGGCCAAGATCAGTTTCGAAAAGAGCAGTTATCCATTATGCATGCGGCTGCCTTCTTTTCTTCTTCCTTCTGTTTCTTCCTATTCTTGGATCTTATTCTTGTTGTTATTTTCCAGGAGGCTCTGTTTTTTCAGGTAGTTTGTAAACAAGTATTTTGATGTGAACTGTCTTCCTAGGCATCATTCCTCCATATTATGTCGTTCTTCTTTTTGTTTGCATCAGGCCCTTAAGTATTTAATCATAAATAAATCTGCTGCTGTCAGTTGTCTTTTAGAAAAGCAGCAGTCTTCCTTGGAAAGACTATTAAAAGCTGTCTTGTATCGGGCTGACATAATGGGCTCCTAGGGCCAACAGAAGGAAATTAATTTTCGTATTATGTCTGTTCTCCTAAAATCAGGGTAAAAACAACTTTTATTATTCACTAAGACTTTAAATTAATGCAAACCAGCTTCCTTTCTTGGAGGAAGACAATAGTCAAATTAGTTTTGCTTTAGAAGGTTAGCATGAGAAATTACATTTGGGCGTCTGGTTTCAGAGCTGGAAGATCTGAAGAGAGATGAAGTCTGACAAAGAATACTGTGGGAAAATTATAAGTTTCCACTTCTGCAGTGGAGACTTGCTGCTATTTTTTCCAGGGAGCGGGATAAAATTTTAAAGCATCATGAAGATACACAGATACAGAAAATGCAGGGATGTGGGAAAATAGAAACCTCACATCTGGTTGTTTCTACTGCTAGGATCTCGGCGAACAGTCAGCAGATAAGAGTTGGCA